>JBCFYV010003508.1:4784508-4808098 GCA_039000515.1 Timema cristinae | reverse complement strand
TTTTTTTTTAGTATTTTAATAGTGATTTTTTTCTTAAATATATAAAATATTGCTCCAGTGGAAGCATATAAATTAGTTTTATACACATGTTGATAGCAACAGTTGTTGAATATCTGTCATGAACATAGCGACAGTGGATAAGAAACTTTTTAACCGAGGAGAAAAATTTGTCATTAAATTTCAGGACGCTTTTGAAAGATATTCAAGAACTGTTGATGTCACCATGAGAAGAAAATTAGACTTTGTTTATAATGGGGAATTATTTGATTTATTTTCCCAAAACAGGTTTCGACAAATAAAAAGGATTTTTTCTCGCATTCCCTTCCATCCTAGGCATCAAACTCACAATATATATATATATATATATATATATATAGTCCTGACTCACTGACTTATCAACGCACAGCCCAAACTCTTGGACCTATAAGGCTGAAATTTTGCGCAGATGTTCCCTTTATGATGTAGACAAGGAATACGCCGGACTTTTCGAAATTACCACGGGATAGGGAATAAAGAGGATTTATATAATTCTTACACCACAGTGGTTCACTGGCGACACCGTGCGGGAGTGCTAGTATAATATAAGGGTAAAGAAAATGAATCTGAGATTTACTGCACACTCCAATACTTTTCTTGGTTTCAATGCTAACTGAATTAATGGTCAAGTTGTCGAAGGTGTCAGGCTCACAACATTGCATAGTATAAATAAATGAGTATGTAAAAAATCATATTTCTGGATGTTGAAGTAGCCCGCACCAGCAGATAAGTGGCCCAAGGTTTAGGGTTTCAATCTAGGTAAGCATTTAAAAAACCCGCATAGGTGAACATGTTTAGGCATCTCTAAGCTCCTCTGCAAAGTTTCTTGGTCTTGAAGTAACATCAAGACGGACTATATTCCGTCAGCGACAAGTACTTCAACTCGGCGACGAGGACTGCCACTAGTCGATTTTCGCTAGAGCAAATGGCTGCAACCTCTCAACGCCCACACATTTTGTAATATTCATACCTTTTTCACTCTAAACATTAGTTTGAACTAGGGGTGTGCGAAGCTTCGAAAAATTCGAAGCCGAATCGAATCTCAGGGTACTTCGTATTCGATTCGAACCTATGTTTGGCTTCGGCTGCCGTTCGAAGCTTCAGTCCATTCGAAGCCTTGATAATGATTTACTTACAGTCTGGTTTCAACAAGAGTTAAACCAAAGTACGGTACCTTAAGAATTAAAAAATATTTTTATTATTATGGGCAACTGATAAAATTCCTTAACGTTGTGATTTTCAAGACGGCCATTACATTATGATCATACCGTATTGATAAACATTCATTAGTACCAACTGAAAGTGTAGATAAAATAAATAATAAAAGTAATATTTTTAAAATTTTTGGCCAGTTTAAACTTTTAAAGTATTTCTTAGTTATTAAAAATATTTTGTAATAATTTTGATTTCATATGCGCAAGCAGACATTTTAGTTGTTTAATTACTACATGACCAAAACTCCTGTCTGTGCGAGTATATGGATATCGGCAGAGTTGAGCGATAGTTGAGTGCGTGCGCGGCTCGAGTATATGGATATAGCCAGAGATGAGCGATAGCCGAGCGCATGCGTGAGTAAGGAACACTACGTGCCTAATAATTATACTAAAAAAACTTAACGTCATCACTATAGATGATAATTGCTGTTAATAACTTAAAATATTATATATTTTCTTTAAAAAATAAAAGGATATATTATTTTCTAGAACGTAGATCACGTGTTTTTTGAGCGTCTATTTGATTGAGTCGTACCTCGTTGTGAACAATTAATTTAACAGTATGCAGGGTGAAACCAGTGGTGATTGTGCAAATACTAATCGGCAAAGAAGTACTGTGTGGAATTTTTTTAGTAAAAATATTGATAAAAAGTCGGCTGAATGTCGAACATGCCGAAAGAACTTCAAGACTCCATCAGGTTAGTTGGCCGTTTTCTGTATTACTGTATTTGATTGAAAATTTGTAGACCAGCCTAAGTTTTGTATTAGGCCTATAAATTATGTGCAACAATTTTTGTAAGTGGCTTATTTTCCTAATATATTTTACTTTTAAATAATGTTTCCTGTAATTATCATATGGGCGCCCTTGAGGCCTAGTGTATGTTATTGTCCATTCTGGAGGGCATGTGCTTCCCTTAAATCCGCTTATGCTCATGGGCAAATTTTTGTGAGGGGGGGCACGAAATTTTGAGAAGAAAGGTGTGGATCCTCTCGAATTTCATGAGGGGGTTACGGGAACTCTCACAGAACAACAATAAAAATTAATAAGATATCTGGTTCGTGAGATAGTAGATGGATCCGCCACTGGGTCTAGGCCTATTATAAGCCAAGTCGATTGGGGTACGATAGAGGTTTTAGACTTTTTATTTAAGTTATCACACTTACCTTAGACTAAAATGGTGACTCTAAAATAGGGGATTGAATCCTGGTTTGGTGTACTGAGGGTGGTATTTTTCTAAATGATTCCTCTCACGCCGTAGCCCTACAGGTACGCTATATTTAATCTAAATTCAACTTTACTCATCTCTAACACATTAGCGCAATTAGTACAAATGCATATTATAACCTAACCTGCCATGAAGCAGTAGGGGCCTACTAAAAATAAAGTTAGGCCTATTTTATCCCATGCTTTAATGGGAATATGGCAAGACTTTAGGCAATGTAATAGGCCTATCACATTTACTAAATTCCTGCTAGATTTCCATTTACTTACCACAATATTAAATTTTAAATCTCCTTTTCCCCCTTAAATTAATTTTTTTTTTTTTTTGGCAGGCACAACCAAGACACTTCTTAACCACCTCCAAAAACACCCAGGCAAATACAAAGAATTTTTAGATGAAAACAACAAGAAGGATCTGCCCGCACCTGCTCCTAGAAAAGATAGGACAGTACAACAAAACATCCAGACTATGCTTAGTAGAGAAAAGATGGTCTCATCACACCCGTATGCTCAAACCACCACTAACAAGATTACAAATATGCTTGTAAAAGGACTTTTACCATACAGCTTTGTTGAGGAGGAGGGCTTTGTTGAATTGGTTAAACATTTTGCTCCCAACTACAAGATTCCTGCACGAACTACGTTCTCTCGGAATTATGTATCAGTGCTCTACCAAGAGACTCGGGATCGTCTCAAAACAGAGTTTCTTCAAGATCTCCCATTTGTACAGGCACTAACCCTCACATCTGATGGCTGGACATCTCGTGCCACAGACAGCTATGTCAGTCTAACTTGTCATTACCTGAATGACAAATATGACTACAAGACATTCACTATGGAAATCATTCCAATGAATGAAAGTCATTCTAAAGCCAACATAAAATCTAGACTTGGGCAATGTTTTGTTAATTGGGGCATTTCACTGGAGGACATGACAATCCCAATTTACTGCATTACCGATAATGCACCCAATTTCCGCTCTGCTGCCAAAACACTATTTGGTGACAAAGCCCGTCCTTGCTTTGCACATTCTCTACAGTTAGCTGTTGACGATTCCAAATCTGAGTGTCCTGGTGTCAAGAAGCTGTTACAGAAGGCAAAAAACATTGTGGGTCATTACAGGCGTAGCTCTCAAGCACGGGAACGCCTTCATAGTCTGCAAGAGAGAATGCAGGTACCCCAGCTGGAGCTTATTCAGTATGTGGAGACTCGCTGGAGTAGTGAGTATTGCATGCTTCAGCGGCTTGTTGAAATGAAGGGCCCCATCGCTGCTGAACTAGCACAGTCTGAACACAATATTGAACCGCTGACAAATGCAGATTGGGCTCAAGCAAAGGGTGTGTTGGAAGTTCTTGAGCCACTTGCTCAAGCCACAAAGGAAATAAGTGGTGATTCATATCCAACCTCTTCGATGGTCATACCCATCCTACACTGTCTGAGTTCCCATTTAAACTCTCGCATACAAAGGCAAGAAGAAGGTATGACATTTGCGAGAAGCCTTTTAAAGACACTTAAGTCTAGATTTCCGTTGCATGAAGAGGATGAAATATTTCGCTTATCTATGTTAACGGACCCAAGATTCAAAGGTGTAGTTATCAATAATATTGTTGCTTCAGCAAATTTGTCAACTGCTTTAAGAAACGAACTATACCGTGATTTTGAAGAAATGGATTCAACAGCTGATGAGACAGAACCATCAACTTCAAACTCTGGACTGTGGTCATTCTTCGATTCTCTACCAAACGAGAGAAAAGAGATGAATATTTCTGAAGAAGTTGAAAAGTATTTATCTGAGCCTAGGGTGAATAGATCCACAAACCCTTACCATTGGTGGAAGCAAGAAGGGTGTAGTAAATTCCCAAATGTCGCTAAGGTTGCGCTTAAATATCTTGGTATTCCTGCTACGCAAGTCAGTAGTGAGAGACTATTCTCATCAGCAGGAAATGTTGTTATAGCCCGACGAGAGTGTTTACTCCCTGAACATGTACAACAGCTTACCTTCCTCCATAGCAATCTTAAAAAGAATAAGTAAGACTTCAATAAAGCATAATAAAACCCGACTCAAAGAAATATATTTTTTACCTACCTGCTAAGTATAAAATAAAAAGGTGTTTTTTTTTTGTTTTTTTTGCATAGAGGTAAAGTGATTAACATTATCAAGTTGGCAATAAGCTACAAATATTAGTGCTAGAAACAATAAATAGCCTATAATATTCAGTTTGATGCTAGATAAATACCTATATTTAATAACAATATATTAATAGTTTTACTCAAAATAAAATAGAAAAATATTCGAACTTCGATTCGGCTTCGAGAATATTTCACATATTCGACTCGACTTCGATTCGAACCAAAAAAGTGGACTTCGCACACCCCTAGTTTGAACTGTTTTTAATAGTCACTTATCATCATAACTATCATTAAATATTAATAAGAACCATGCTGTACTTCGATATAAAATATTTGTAAGGTCAATTTATCTTTTCGACATCATTTCATATTCCCGGGATCGTCTGACCAAAAGATTGTAAGACTCTTAGAGATTAAGACGGAAGAAATAGCAGGCAAACCAGCACATCCAGTCCATGGTGTGATAAATACTGGTCAGGCTACTCTTTAGTTCCAGTGATCAGAGGATAGTAGGATGGTAGACCTACATGTGTTTTGATTCGTGATCATATTGATAGTAATTGTAGGTGTTATATGCATGTTTAAAAGTGAGTATACAACAACTTTATAAATACTGTAGAAGGCTAATTTTTATAGCAGGGTGAGGTCCGCTGGAAATTTTACTATAACTTTAGTCAATAAAAAATGGTGTACGTATATATGAACCCCCTATGGGGTGCCTCAGTTCCAGGAGGACCCTTTTTATGCTTTTGCTATTTATCATATAAACACTGCTTGTATATTTAATTATTTTTTTTAAACGTTAAAACAATTTTTTGTAATTTTTTGAATTTAAAAATATATAATCATACTAGTGTACCCGACAGACATTGTCCTGCCCGAACGTTGGCTTTTCGTTTGGGTGGCATAATTGATTTCGATAATAAAACAAATACTATGTGATCATCACAATTACAAATTCACAATGAACTCCAATTAGTGAGTTACACAAATATTACAAATAACTATGAATTATTGAACTTATTTTTTTTAACGGTCAATTATTCATATTATAGACATTATTATAAATCTTGGGTGGGGGTAGTTGTGGTGGGGAGAGGGGATGAAATTTTGAGGTAACATGTTCTGATATGCAAAAAATCTTTAAAAAAATCCCTAACAAATAAAAAATAATAATCCTAGAACCCAATTGCAGCGCAACCTACCGTATCCAATTGTGAATCAAATCCATCCATGGACCCATTCAAACACACACACCAAATTTCATAAAAATTGGTCCAGCCGTTTAGGAGGAGTTCGGTGACATACACACGTACAGAAGGATTTTATATATATTGAGATTTTAACTACCTATAAATATGTTTTTCTATGAAAAACAAGTATAAATGGCTATTTATCGAGTAAAATATTTATTTGATATACATTCTAAACAAAATTGTTAGGGAAATTTTGGAAAAACATCTAATTAAAAAAAATTAGTCAATAGTAAATCACTCTCAAGCGAATTTTCTCTCTCAAAAAAAAAAAAGAAAGAAAGAAAAAGAATAAACTACAGTATTGTCTGGCATGTCATGTACACTCCAATATTCATTCTGAACAAAATATTGATCAATAAACAACCCTTATTTTAAGGGTTAGAATTGAAATTTAGAAAGGTTTGAGATAATACCGTAATTATAAATCCTAAATATTAGTTTGAATTAAATCCACCAAACCACTTATATTGGGGTCCCAGGTACAGACAAACCTAGGGACACACACATTTTACTTTCTCTCAACACCTTGGAGAGAAGGTATTGTGATCGTCAAAAAATTCAAACTCAGAAATTTTGACTTTTCATAACCCCCCGAAACAAAAAAAAAGTGTTTTTTGTAAGTCAGTCTGTCTGCCTGTACCTCGGGCTAGAGCCGAAACCATTTTACAGATTGGGCAAAACTTTATATCTGGGGCTTTAGTAAGGCCCCCCCGAGGTGTTTTTGGTATTAGATATCTAACCCTAAATTTAAGGGTAGTTTACTGAAGGGCAAACTGAGGAAAAATCGATTATCTCGTAATTCGCTCTAACGATCTTGATTAAATATTATACATAGACACTGTTAATTATAAACAAAATGGCAACTCTCATTTTATCACGGAATTGACTCATAGGGTACGTTACACAAGGAAACTTTTCAATTGTTCGTAATTTCTCCGCTACTATTTGAAATACAAAATGTCTTACCTTATAAAATTGTAATACTATTAAAGATAAAAATCTTTTATTTGAAATATGTTTTTATAAAACCAATAATTTCTGAGCTATAAGCAAATGTATTTACTTTTTAATTCAGGTCTTTGAACATGAATTTGATTCTTACGCACTTTCGTGGACAAAGATATTTCTCTTTTCTCAATTATTCTGTAAAAGTTTTCTTAGTTCCTTCTGCCAAAGAGTAGTAACAATGCACCTATATTATTTCATATTGTATGATCTTTGATGTAGTGTTTCTACGACAGTGTATATACCTATTTTCGTTTCACGAATCTTAAGACAAAGGCGGGAGAAAGGTTTATTTAGGTTCGGAAGCACATTAAATGTCAATATTCATCATAATCTACAAGTTGAATTATTTCACGATTACAATATTTTCTCTCTATACGGGAAAGTAAAAATATGTTATTTATGTGCAAAAAGAATAAAGCGTTTTATAAGCAAACTAATATTATAATAACATTATTATCTTAAAACTTACACATTAAGTTAATATAATGTTGTTAATACTATTAGCGATGACCTGGTGGTATAGGGGTAAGGTGTCGGACTTCTGTGCTGGGGTCCGGGGTTCAATCCTCGGTCCCGGAACAGATTTATCTGATTGCAAAACCCTTCCTTCACCTCTTACAAGACGTGTATTAATCACAACTTGTGAATGTGTGGAATACAAGGCCTATACCGTGGTTCGAATCCCATGTTAAACTGTAGGTCCTTCATTTCATCTCACAATCACCCTACCATTGCACATTAGCATAAGTGCGTATAGCCCGAACGGGTCGTAAGACGCGGTGCTAATAATAATAATAATAATAATACTATTAGCATATACACTATCACTACCCACGTCAGTGAGCACATAGTCAAGCTCATTGTCTGGTTTACCGGTGATTGGAATGTCAGGGTTTGAATCCTGGCCAAGTGTACTGAGGGTAGTTTTCCTAAAAGGGTTCCCACGCAGATGTGGGTTACACCAATATCGTAATTAGTGGCCTACTTACATCTATAACCGAATAGGTGGTGAAACAAAGGTAAAACAAAAACATCTCACCTCTTTTGATGTCTCTGCTGATGGTTCTTTTACTAACCAGGTGACAAAACTTGACATGTCTATCTAAATAACACTAATATTGTATTAGCAACAGGCCACTGCTATTTTACCACTGATTCCCACACAATCTTTCACAGCCCTGTAATAACTAGCAATGCTGTTAAAATATTGTGTATGGTTTCAAAATGGTGACAGTTACAAAATAATGTTTCGAGTAATTAGGTGTGTTGAGACAAAAGGTAGTAAACCTACCTACATGATATACATACATGCTCTTTCCTCTTGTTTATTCCCCAACAAACATCTTGCCGGTGACAAATGTTTGTCTTCCCACCACTCGGCTCATTCCAATCATATTACATGTAGAGAAATAAAGACGTTTGAAATGTTGGACAGAGCTAATTTTACAATCACAAGTTTTACAAGCTGCATCTTGAAGATGAATATTAATATATTAATATAAATATGTGCCTGCCCCCCCCCCCCTTTCTACGCCCTTAAACTTCAGTAATATGGTCTGATTAGTAGAAGTAATTTTGATTTAGAGTTGTGTGTTTTTTTTCCAACTAATATCAAAGCGAAAAAACGTATTTAGTGCATTAAAGCAGACAAGTCGACCATTGCCAATAATGTGAAATATTAAGCCTGGGTGATGGAGCGAGTTTAGGAGGCCTTGGAAAATAAATATATTATCATTTTTCTTCTCGTCATCAACATCATGGAGGCCGTGACACGCCTTGTTGTGGAAGAGGTCAAATTAATATTTATCTTTTAAATAGTTATAATATATTGACTCGTACAATAATTTCACCAATAATGATAATGAAGCGTGGTAAGGAAATATATAACTTGAAACGGGCGATTGGTACAGCTATAGACGATCTGTAACAATACCAAAGCATGGAAAGAAAAAAAAGACAGGTTCGTTACCTTGACTCCTACCTTAATATTCCTATATAGGCAATATAATCTTTTTCTCTCTTCTATATTAATAAAATTAATAGTGTGTTTGTCTGTTGTGAGCGTTGTGCGATATAAATCGCAATCGGAGGTCTGAAATTTTAAAATTCTTAGCCCCTTTGCACGAACATGTGCACCTCTAAGCCGATATTCTAACATTCGTAGCCCCTTTGCACGAACATGTGCACCTCTAAGCCGATATTCTAACATTCGTAGCCCCTTTGCACGAACATGTGCACCTCTAAGCAGGAATTTAAAAATGTGTACTTGATTTTTTAAATAAAATAAAAACTTGATCGGAAACATAAAATGAATACTTTTTTTACTGTGTTTGAAGTGATAAAGCTTTGCTCGGGGTAACGCTGGGTGCTTCTGCTGATAATAGGCCTATATATGATACTAATGGCATCATGGGAAACTATATTTCATCACACACCGTAAACATATATGATTGGAATAGTAACCGTGCAGAGTAAACATATTCCTTGTAGGGATAACACTGAGACCTACAAAGATCGGTGTTTACTATCTTCCAAGTTTACTCGATTTGGATTTCAGTCTTATATTGTTTAGTGTTATTACATATTGAAAGTGTTGGGCTCACTCTATATTTACAATCAACATATTTGAAATAAACAGGGACTAGAGACTGCAATAATAAAATCGCATATGTAAGGTTTGTATTGTTGTAGACACAAACATGACTATTGTAATGTTATTTAACACACATGTATTATTTTATTTACTAAAAATGCATTGTACAAAACTTATGTCATCAACACAACACATGTCCGACATCTTAGCTCAGTAGGTAGCGTGTCTGTCTACTGTGCTAAGGGTCCCGAGTTCAACTCCTAACATGACCGAAAAATTTATCATTGGTGGAATGTTGGTTTCCCCTTTCAGAGTGATGATTTAACGGTCGGAGGCTGGATGTTGTGTCTGTTCTAGTCTTAAGTTAGATTATAAACCATGTGCTGATATAATCAGTCAGTTCAGGAAGTGTCTGTTAAATAGTTCAAATGAATTAAATGAAAATGAATAAACATAACACGTTATTATGAAGTGTTAAATTTTACTGGCCCCATTTTCATCTACGGGAATAAATGATACAAAAGCCACTAAAAACTTTATTTAAATGATAAAAAATAAAGTTATGAGATGAAAATTTGAAATATCTATCAATTTTAAGCAGGAGTGGCGTTTTATTTACGATCCACGTGTCGCCATCTTGAAACTACTAACCATGGCAACTACTGACTCCATACTGAGAATTAATCCGGGAATAATTCAAGGACAGATAATATTTAGCTAACTGGCAGATTACTTCACTACCAAGAGGCAATCTATAAGAAACGCATAATCAGACATTTAAATTTTTAATGTTTCCATGTGATTTTTTATGCTACTAATTTGTAGGTTTATATTCTTTCGATTGTTTCCCACATTTAAAAAAATCCAAGCAACTCAGGTTGCTTCCAACCAGCAACGTTCATCTTCTATAGAACATAATCATTCTTGAAGAGGGTAATTAAAAATAGAAACACTTTTAAACTTGATGGAATCTGAGCGAACAAGAAAAGGCCTTTAATCCTTAGTCTTTTAAAATTTCATAAATAAATGTTAAAAGGCTACCAAAGTTACATTTCGGTGTATCAAGAGTGAGGTTTGTTCTCGTAGTTTCTCGGAGGTTCTTTGAACGAGGGTTATCGTAGGAACCGTTGACTTAGCGCAAGGACGAGAAGAAGAATCAGCAAACATTTCTTTATTTTCAACCAGGTGGAATTCTGGGAGAGGAACCCACACAAATATGTTTCTAGAGAAAGTTATTATTAATAATCTTTAGTCTATTATTATTAGCACCGCGTCTTACTACCCATTCGGGTTACACACACGCTAATGTGTAATGGTAGGGTGATTGTGAGATGAAATGAAGGACCTACAGTTTAACGTGGAATCCGAACCACGGTGGAGGCCTGGCATTCCCCACATTCACAAGATGTCTTGTAAGAGGTGAAGGAAGGGTTTGGTAATCAGATAAATCTGTGCTGGGACCGAGGATTGAACCCCGGACCCCCAGCACAGAAGTCTGACACCTTACCCCTAGACCACCAGGCCACCTTTAGTCTATTAACTAAAAATAGTGCTATCCCCCTAAAAAACATTAGGCATGTAAAAAGGTTCGACAAGTTCTGTACATCCGCACTAACTAAAAACTCGTACTTCATAGTGATCACTATAAACAATACAACACAAACCTTTACATTTTACAGCCATTCCTGTTTCAAGCCTGTGGCCTGGGTTACTTTCTTACTACCGCCTTGCTAGGCCTGTCGTAGGTTCATATGTCTTTAGGGCAAGCACAGCATCCAGTCCCCGACCGTTAATTTATCACTATGAAAGGGTAAACCCATATTTTCATCAATAATAAACTTGTATCGATGCCAGGAATCTAACCCGGGACCCTTAGCTCAGTAGGTAGACGCGCTATACCGACTGAGCTTATGTGTCGGTCTTCACAACACAAACCCATATTTACAACAAAAAACCTACAACGGATATTATGTTGTTAATATCAAATTTAAGCGAAATATTTTACAAATACAAAATCAGTAATATCAAAATGTCATCAAAGCACAGAGTTATTTATAATTCAAATAACATTTTAATAACTAACCCGGCAAAACACACACAAAAAAACGCACTTATTAACAAATATAATAACAAATAAAAGTACTGTTGATGTTTTAATTTAAATACTTCACAAATACAAACAAATTGATAGCAAGAAATAATGAAAAGTTTAATATTTTTTGTCATGGAAAATTAAATACGTACAATATATTAACATTTAATGTAAAACCTATACAAAATGTTACTTTTGATAGTAATTCTAAACTTGTATACACAATATTCTTATGACACAAACAGTATGTATTATAATGTTAGACCTTTGTATGGTACGCTGTTAGACTATATTATATTTTATGACATTGTTAGACTATGGTTGAACATTAAGATTATTTCGTCTAAGTGGTGGAAGGTTCCAGAGAACTCTCTATTCTGCACTCAATCATGCCGCTAATGTATTTTTGTCGTTATAGCTTATTGCCTACTAATAGGCGGACTGTCTTTCCTCCATCTTATTTTATGACTTCATTTCATAATGGCTGGAGTGTGAATATCAACAGTGAATATAATAGCTCTTAGAGGAAAACTAGACACGGTCTTGCTTCGTTAAATCGACCACACCCATGACGATACTTTCGATAGCGTCTTTTATGTTTGTTTTCATGAATGAAAATAGGAGTTATGAGGGAGTGTAGATATATATATATATATCTGAAAAGACTGCTACCTTGGCCATGTTAATCTATTCTCTCTTTTCTGAGGAATAAACTAAGTTTTGTTTACCAATTTAGTTATAGGTAATGTATTTAAATGCTGTGACAAAGAAAACCACTTATAAGGAATACTTGCACGGTTTTACCCAAATACTGTGAACATATGTGATAAGCGCAAAACAAAACTAACATGAAATGCGTCTTAACTGTTTTTAAAGTTTTATAAACAAACGAAAAACTTATTCGTGGGCCCTTGTTCTTGTTGGATCTTTGGTGAGGAGAGGATATGTGTTCGTATCCCACCTGGGGCTGTATTCCTAATCATTTTTAAATCCATCTCAAATACTTTTCCCATTTAATCAACGGCCACGCGAGAGGTTCACGTATTAATTAAGGAATAAAGCACTCGGTACAATAGGGATTTTCTACTATTCTTCAAGCAGGGTGCGAATTACTAAGAGGAAAACAAAAAGTATGGTAACTAGCACGAAGAAAAAGAAAATAAAGATTAAGATTGGAAGAGAGGAAGTTTAACTGGTCTCAATTTTCAAGTAACTGGGAAGCTGTATACGCAAATATATGCGATGTGTACAGGATGTAGAATCTCGAATTGCCGTAGCTAAGGTATCTCTTAATAATAATAAGAGACTGATGTGTGGCCCTCTGGATAAAGGATTGAGGAAGAGACTGGAAAAATTGTTTGTTTTTGAATGTGAGATTATATGAGGTTGAGACGTGAACACTAAAGACGGAGGAGTGAAGATTGGAAGCGTTTGAATGTGAGTGTGGAGTAGGTCGGAAAAGATAAGCTTTGTGGAAATAATAAGGGATGAGGAATCTCTGTAGAAAGTTAGGGAAAAGATAATAGGTTGTAAAAAACCAGAATAGAAATTGGATTGGTCTCTGGCTGAGAAAGGAAAGTCTCCTGGTGGATGCTATCGAAGGAATGGTGGATGAAAAAAGGGAAGTGGGCGTAGAAGGTACCAGCTAGTGGATAACATCAAGGTTGGAGGCAGCTTCAGAGATATGAAGAGGTTTGCAGAGAACCAATCGCCAGGCAGAAAACTAATAGTAATAAAGAAATATCTGAATAATTATTCTATATTCTATGGTAGATTTTATTTTATTATATTTTAATTGTATGCTTATCTTCATAAATATTTCAGTGACTGTTTGAAGTGTAGATTAGTCAGTGTATGTGTTTGTTTTATTGTAAATAATCAAAATCTTGAATATTTAATGTGCGTTTTCAATTGTGTTTATTCAACAATGTACTTCATTATCCTGAAAATAACTTGTGGCTCACCGGTGAGGTGGAACTGACCCGTGTGACCACCAGATCTCCCGTTACATTGGTGTCACAAGTAAAATATTGGTGGTATGTGGTTTGCTTTAATATAACACGAAAGATGGTCACATATATTCACGGTTTGGAAGCTCATATTCTAGCTTTGTCGGAACAAATTGTCCAAGCCTTGGTGTAACATACAACGTCACTATTCAGAAAGATGGAAGATCAAACTACATCTTGGATAGCATCTTTGTGGAACTTGAAAGGAAAGCGACACATTCAGAAGAGTCTGGGTTAATTTTATTCATATCAAGTATTCCGTAAATAGAGACTTCCAAACTTTTTACTGTGGACCCTATATGCACACCGACAGAGGTCAGAAGAGGACCAGTCTGAGTTCAGGCAAGTGTGGGGTGTGGACCAGCGTGTCCTGGAGAGTGAACCTGCGTGTCCAGTGTTCGTGAACCTCGGGTCAGTGTGAAATGTTCGAACTCTTGGGTTGGTGACGAGTGAAGGACCTAGGTGAATACATGGGTGACCTAGACATTGAGTGCTAACGTGTGATCTGTGTTGATGATAAATATTACTAATAACTAGTCTAAATGTGTGAACAAATATTATTTGTTCAATGGTAATTTATTTGTTTATTTTATCCATGCTAATTATATTTTAAGTGTCTGGTTATCTTTATAAATAATTCAGTAACGGTTTAAATTATAACTTAGTCATTGCATGTGTTTGTTTTATTATTAATAATCAAAATGTTGAGTATTTCTTGTGTGTTTTAAATTGTACTTCACAAAAAATTAACCCCAATATCCTGAAAATAGCTCGCTGTTCACATGAAGAGGTGTGGACGGCCCGCAACCGCAAGGTTGTCCGTTACAATATCGTCAGAAAATAGAGAACTCAGAAAAACAAGACGCTATCCTTTGATAACGATAACGTTTAGATAATAAAATTAAATCTATAATAAATCTTTCCTCTTTTAATTTATTTTAAACTTATCTTGGTTAGCAGTTACATTCATTGTTACGTCTACAAACATCTGCTGCACAAAAGAAAAGGAAATAGTTATCATCCCTGGCTTTAATTTTTTCTTTAACTATTTGATATTTTAGGGTTGCTAAATGAAAGACACATACTCTGAAAATGTAATTTAGCGGTCAGAAAATAGTAAGGTCGCTTAAGGAAACAATTTTAAATTTTGATTACATTTTATTATATAGATTTAAAACTGTAATAAAAATATAATTTTTGTTTTTTGCATCGTCATCAAACTAATCAAAGGCAGTCGAGTCGGACTAAAACTAGTAATATTGAACTCAGACTGAAAGTTGTGTAAGAACAGTGCGTCCGGGCTATCCGCGTATTTACACTCAGGGTTTGAGGATTTATGAGGTATAATATTTAAATAATGCACCAGCATGTGCGTAGAAAGAGAGTGTAAATCATTTATCCAAGTAGCCTATATCTAAGTGCAATCAGCCAGTTACCAAACCCCGGCTTCTCCATTACCATTAAAGCAGACTAGATGAGCATGACGTTTAGTCCGTGATGCAGGTGGGTATATGTGATCCAATCGATATATTCTATTGTAAGAAAATAAAGAGAGCTAAGCACATTTCCACTCCTTCTATTTGATCTCGAGAGAGGATAATACATCTCAATGCATCAGAGCGGAACTGAACCCCATCCTCTGCTGCACTGGCCGTGTGGCCCTGCTACGAGCCGAGTTGAAATGCTCACCGATCTAGTAATTTAGTAACAACTGGAGTGGAATATCAAGGGTCGTCTCAGGATGGATATTTGTTGTCATTCCCTGGCCTGTGCCTCGCTCTCAAACTATGACATGAGAACTTGCGTGGAGATTATATCCATTATTTTGTGGTAAAAACACATCAGGTTAATAGTCCACAGACACTGCCGCGGGCTCTCCAACTTAGGCTCTCCCTTCAATTTTAATGAAGGTGAACATCATAACAAGAGCTATCAACATGTCTAATTTGTATTATTAGTTGATACTACGCCTTGTCAATCGCATGTTGAATGTTGCAGACAGACTTTGGGAAAGGGGTCTGTGGCATTATGCAAATGTCTCTTATTCATTAGTGTCAACGACTTCATGTTCTGTTGAGTTTGTGTTCTAATTAGTGACATTGTGCCTCCTTGTCTAATGTATAGTGCATGACTCGTTGGCAGGGTTAGAGTGGGTAGCAATCAGTTGGTAAGGGCACGAAACTATCCATGTCTGCACATTTGTTATAGCGCCCATTGATTCCAGCCGAGGCCTTAGCATTGCTACAAACGACATTTCCCTCGAGAAGATTTTAATTATAGGAGATATAATTTACTTGGATTATTAGTTTGTTATTGACTTGGATTATACCCGGATATCATAGTAGAGAGAAGATGTATCTAAATACATTTGGACAATCACAAGGAGAGAGAGAAATGGTTCCATGGACATTCAAGCGACTTCAAGGTAGGAAGATAACTGAAATGATTAGAGATGAAAAAACAAACAATACAAACCCATTAAAGTCGATCTGCTATCAACAAGGCTCATAGATCTTATTTTAGTAAATATTTCTACAACAATAAAATTTGATCCTTCTTATTCCTTTTATAGGAATGAAAATAGTCTCTTTAAGAAACGAATTCTTTTCACTCTGGCTTTTTTTTTTGTATCCACAAAATTATACGAAATATAAAGTTTTTCCTTCATTGTGGCTGGTAAATGTGTGTATATATCTACATAAGGTATAATTTCGTTTTTTTTATATAAATTAACAGAAAAAAATAAAAATACACACATTAATAAATAAAATTGTAGTCTTGATTAGTTTATCAGGTGCGCGAAACCTTTTATTTAAAATATTACCCTTCTTGATCTCAAATTGCTACTAGGACCTTCATTGGCAGATTAGAATTCGTAGATTCCTAAACCTTGTTGAGATTATATAGAGGAGGATTTGTTTGGGACCATCTTTCTCTTTTGTAGACCGCGTCTTGCAACCCCTTCAGACTGTGACCCTCCAGGCACAGCTAAGGGTTAGGGAGGAGAACGTTTAGATCTAGAAGAATTATATCTGCATTTGACTAGAGAGAGAATGAAATAGCATGATATCAACAACTCATATTGTTATACAATAATTTAACACGTCAAAATACATGTAACCTAACAGGTAGTAGGGGAGAATGGCAAAATACATGTAACCTAACAGGTAGTAGGGGAGAATGGCAAAATACATGTACCCTAACAGGTAGTAGGGGAGAATGGCAAAATACATGTAACCTAACAGGTAGTAGGGGAGAATGGCAAAATACATGTAACCTAACAGGTAGTAGGGGAAATGTCAAAATACATGTAACCTAACAGGTAGTAGGGGAGAATGGCAAAATACATGTACCCTAACAGGTAGTAGGGGAGAATGGCAAAATACATGTACCCTAACAGGTAGTAGGGGAGAATGGCAAAATACATGTACCCTAACAGGTAGTAGGGGAGAATGGCAAAATGTCGGTCACCTACGCGACATCTCCTATAAATTGAAGACCATTCGTCGTAATTTGATCATATTTATTTTAAATGATACGTAGGGATATTTACTTTTTCATATTATTGATTATAAATCTATAAATTTAAATAACACCAAAAAATGGACTCATCGCCTCAACTGGTATCCCCCCACACCGCGAGTATTAGTACTCAATTATCTTTCCATTAATTATTATATAGAATAACAAAACTAATTTAAAATACACATAAATACACCGGGTGAGGCATTTAATTTAAAACACCACAATATTCTGAAAACGAAGCATTTTAGAAAAAAAAAAAGTTAGAACAAAGTTTTTTAGGTGTAAACAAAACACCACTAGTTATTTTTGATTTGGTTGGTACATTCAAGGTTATTTCAAGGTCAACTTAAATTTTTAAAGGATTTTTTTTGTAACAGCATTTTATTCAACTCAAAATAAAACAAAACACCCTTGTTTCCGTAATTTTTGTTATTTGATATACATTTTTGAAGATATTTAATCCTGTACTCTTTTGTAACAATTTTTATTCAAGAACTTTTTATAACATTAAAAGTGTAGAGATGTTATTGTTCATCATTTTTAACATTTGTTGAAGTAATTTTATGATTTAATGGAATAAAGAATTTTATACGTAATAAAAAGATCTTGAATACAAATTTTTATACAAAATTACAAGTTAAAATATCTCGAAAAAACTATTGTAAAGTTAAAATCAAATTAAAGCATTTTTTTAGAATACAATTCCGTAAAGAATTATAGCTTTTCTTTTAAAAAACTTAGTTGACGTTAAAATAATTTTAATGATGTCCACCAAATAAAAAATAAGTAGTTTTACTGGATAAAGACAGGACTAATTTTGACGATGGGCTTACATTACAGGCGTGTTGAATTGAAGGTCTGGTCAACATAGTTTCGACCAAAATCCTCTTCTGTGAGGACATTAGAAATAAGAGGCTAATTCCTGTTTCCTAAAAACCTTATACCCTTTGGCAATCATAGCAACCCGAAAATAAGCCTCGTTGAATAACTGAGCTACATCTAAGGAACTATTTTTTTCTAAATTCTTACTTTTTATGTACAAATCACAATTTCGGTGTTAAACAGCTTTCACTGGTCTAAAGAAAGCTACGTCCAATGGCTGTAGTCTGTGAGAACAATGAGGTTGTAGTCTGTGAGAACAATGATGCAATAGTCTGTGAGAACAATGCGGCTGTATTCTGTGAGAACAATGAGGCTGTAGCCTGTGAGAACAATGAGACTGTAGTCTGTGAGAACAATGAGGCTGTAGTCTGTGAGAACAATGAGGTTGTATTCTGTGAGAACAATGAGGCTGTAGTCTGTGAGAACAATGAGACTGTAGTCTGTGAGAACAATGAGACTGTAGTCTGTGAGAACAATGATGATGTAGTATGTGAGAACAATGATGCAGCTGTCTGTGAGAACAATGATGCAGCTGTCTGTGAGAACAATGATGCAGTAGTCTGTGAGAACAATGAGGCTGTAGTCTGTGAGAACAATGAGGCTGTAGTCTGTGAGAACAATGAGGCTGTAGTCTGTGAGAACAATGAGGCTTTAGTCTGTGAGAACAATGAGGCTGTAGTCTGTGAGAACAATGATGCTGTAGCCTGTGAGAACAATGAGGCTGTAGTCTGTGAGAACAATGATGCTTTAGTCTGTGAGAACAATGAGGCTTTAGTCTGTGAGAACAATGAGGCTGTAGTCTGTGAGAACAATGATGATGTAGTCTGTGAGAATAATGATGCAGTAGTCTGTGAGAACAATGAGACTGTAGTCTGTGAGAACAATGAGGCTGTAGTCTGTGAGAACAATGATGATGTAGTCTGTGAGAACAATGAGGCTGTAGTCTGTGAGAACAATGAGGCTGTAGTCTGTGAGAACAATGAGGCGGTAGTCTGTGAGAACAATGATGCAATAGTCTGTGAGAACAATGCGGCTGTATTCTGTGAGAACAATGAGGCTGTAGTCTGTGAGAACAATGAGGCTGTACTCTGTGAGAACAATGAGGCTGTAGTCTGTGAGAACAATGATGCTTTAGTCTGTGAGAACAATGAGGCTTTAGTCTGTGAGAACAATGAGGCTGTAGTCTGTGAGAACAATGATGATGTAGTCTGTGAGAACAATGATGCAGTTGTCTGTGAGAACAATGATGCAGTAGTCTGTGAGAACAATGAGACTGTAGTCTGTGAGAACAATGAGGCTGTAGTCTGTGAGAACAATGATGATGTAGTCTGTGAGAACAATGAGGCTGTAGTCTGTGAGAACAATGAGGCTGTAGTCTGTGAGAACAATGAGGCGGTAGTCTGTGAGAACAATGATGCAATAGTCTGTGAGAACAATGCGGCTGTAATCTGTGAGAACAATGAGGCTGTAGTCTGTGAGAACAATGAGACTGTACTCTGTGAGAACAATGAGGCTGTAGTCTGTGAGAACAATGATGATGTAATCTGTGAGAACAATGATGCAGTTTTCTGTAAGAACAATGATGTAGTAGTCTGTGAGAACAATGAGGCTGTAGTCTGTGAGAACAATGAGGCTTTAGTCTGTGAGAACAATGAGACTGTAGTCTGTGAGAACAATGAGACTGTAGTCTGTGAGAACAATGAGGCTGTAGTCTGTGAGAACAATGATGATTTAGTATGTGAGAACAATGATGCAGTTGTCTGTGAGAACAATGATGCAGTAGTCTGTGAGAACAATGAGGCTGTAGTCTGTGAGAACAATGAGGCAGCAGTCTGTGAGAACAATGAGGCTGTAGTCTGTGAGAACAATGATGATGTAGTCTGTGAGAACAATGAGACTGTAGTCTGTGAGAACAATGAGGCTGTAGTCTGTGAGAACAATGAGGCTGTAGTCTGTGAGAACAATGAGGCTTTAGTCTGTGAGAACAATGAGGCTTTAGTCTGTGAGAACAATGAGGCTGTAGTCATTTTAGTCTGTGTGCACAATGAGGCTGTAGTCTGTGAGAACAATGAGGCTGTAGTCTGTGAGAACAATGAGGCTGTAGTCTGTGAGAACAATGAGGCTTTAGTCTGTGAGAACAATGAGGCTATAGTCTGTGAGAACAATGAGTCTGTAGTCTGTGTGAACAATGAGGCTGTAGTCATTTTAGTCTGTGAGAACAATGAGGCTGTAGTCTGTGAGAACAATGAGGCTTTAGTCTGTGAGAACAATGAGGCTTTAGTCTGTGAGAACAATGAGGCTGTAGTCATTTTAGTCTGTGTGAACAATGAGGCTGTAGTCTGTGAGAACAATGAGGTTTTGGTCTGTGAGAACAATGAGGCTTTAGTCTGTGAGAACAATGAGGCTTTAGTCTGTGAGAACAATGATGCGGTAGTCTGTGAGAACAATGAGGAGGCATAGAGAACATCATAATGTTGTTTTCTTCTCAATATTCATGTGCCTCCAGAGTGAAGTGGGTACTGTGATTGTCTAGTATTAAAGGCACTGGGTTGTCTCGGTTTAACCTAACAGTCTTGTCAAAACACTTCTACGACGTCATAAAGAGTTCTTCATTAATCCAACCCGTTTAAAACCAGCCGGGTGGGCCATCTTTTTCAAGAAGGGGCCTCATCCTTCGACGTGGAAATAGGAACATTGGTGTTATGAACTGATCCGCGGCACGGATAGAACAAACCACTGTGATATATTTTACTACGCTCACAGCTTATCACATTATCTAAGATTAATCCAGGGTCTTTGACGGTAGTAATTACAGTTACATCCATATTCCAAATATGGGTGGGTTCAAATGTTTCTCCTCTATTACTTCTTCCATATTGGTAAAAAATCAGTTCTTCTCAGTCCGATTGAAGCTCATTGTTCTATGTAACCTAGTTGCTTTTGTTTTATGAATACAAACTATGGCTTTTCAAGCTCATACATAGAAATCTCAGTATTTTCCTCCCATGCGAGACTCTTTATTGAATGGTTTTACTATTCCATATTTCCCCCGCAAACTCAAAAGCAATGCGTCGTAGCTGCACAGTAGTTAGATTATTAATAAGTTTTGACAACAATATAGTATGGCTAGCTATAGCTTCTCCCAGTTTATCACTGAATACAAAGCTACGTCCTAATTGACAGCATTAAATTGACCTTTCAAAAGCCTTTCTTGGAACGTTCTGGATGGAATTTATTTTGTTTTAGCTGCATTACGGAATTTCCGTCTTTCAAGGCATTTTCTGCTTTCTCAATGGCTTCCACCGATCACTTATCTCTTTGAGTCTTTTTTTTTTACAATTTATGGGTATCTGAAACAACAAATTATACTAGAATAACAATACACTTTTTTACAATAAAATCCAATAATAAGTTATAAAAGCACATAATTTCAAATATATATTTTATTTTTAATTTAGGACCACGAGTGGGTTGTACCCGTCACCCGCAGCTTTTACCGATCACCTGAAAGCCACTATCCTACATTCACCTTCTTAATATATGTTATCCACATGTTAGACAATTTATTAATCGAAACAAAAAAATAACTTAAAAACATAATACATTAAGTACTTGGAATGAAAATATAATTGATCCAATTTGTTTAGAAATAGTTATTTACCACATAGATGTTGAAGAGAAATTTAAATCAGAAAAGAGAAACCAACACTTTCCACAATGAGACAACGAAGACTATCAAGATGGTGGGCCTGACTCCACATTTTTACAATAAGGCTGGTAGAGAGCAGCACATTACAGAATGATATTCTTGACCACCAATTTTAGAAAGTAAAAAACATCAAATTTATGATCTTCCAAGATAATATTTATTAATGTTGTAATCTTTGCCCCATTAATTTGTTACCTGATATAGTTATACAGAAGAACCTTACAGGGTTTTGAACAATAACCTCTTGGGACGCCATTAGATTGGATCATGACTGACCACAGCAGAAAGAGAGCTTATTGAAACTAAACAAGTCCCTGGTCGCACGACGCTCCAATCAGAATGATGGACCAAGGTATTGTATTGACACCCCTGGTCACACGACGCTCCAATCACAGCACTTGGCGCTCTCCTCCTCACATTGGCTTCCTCACTTATTCTTCTTCAATAGAGTAGCGCTCATTACTCTTAGTGAAAGACTTTGCTCGAATTTCCTACGCTAACGACCGTGTAGAAATAAAACAGAGGATGGAAAAAAAAAGCTCGGAAGCTGCAAATGACGGACGTTAAGTAAATATAATGGTGTATAAGTTGCTCATGAATATACATATTTGTATATAATGACCTTTTTTCGTGCCATTTTTAATCACGTCACGGAACGTTACCTTCCGTGCGTACCATTTTCAACACGTAAAATAAAGACATTACTCTAACTTAAATTAAAGCCAGAAATGTTTCAAATATAATACGTATTTATTTGACCATAACATGAATTATTTTTTATTTATATCCTTTTTTGATTGTTTTTTTAAAACTATTAGCACACTTGAACTGCCACTCACTGTAATCTCTTGGCTCTGGTGACCATGACACGCCCGATAATACCAACTCCACGTCTTCAATATATATATAGAGAGAGATTAAATTGCCCCCTGCGGGGCCATGCCTTAGCGCTCTTGTCAACCGCAGAGGACTGATAGTATAGACTGGCATTGCGTACACGTATGATTACAAATATTTGGTTGCATGACGTAATGAAGAATATTTCTTCTAAAAATTGTAAAATAGTGCTCTCGGTGATATTACTGGGCTATGTATTCATAAAAATAAAGCTAATAAATATCAGTTGAACAAAAAACATAAGTAATTATTGATGGCTAAAGCTTAAGAAATCACTTTTGTCCCACTATGAAAGTAGTGTTAAGCTGCTGGTTCTGGGCCATATTTTGCAAGATGGCGACGTACTATATTGTTTACATCACAGCTACCATGAAAAACGCCAATACTACCATAGCTACCATGGCAACGCAGAGTGTTACCCACCCCGCGACCACTAATTAACCTGGAATCACCTGTAAATCATGCCTGAACTTGTCTAAATATGTCTGAACTTGAACATGTCGTATTATGATGCCTTAACAAAACCAATCATAACTGATCATAACCGATAATAACCGTTCATAACAAATCATGACATGAACTTTTTTGAACACGTCCGATGAACTAATGTATACACTTGTTTTCCCTTTGTCTCCATACCACACCAGTTTTTTTGCGTAAGAGTATAATTTCCATACTACTACTGAACTATTTTGAGATTGTTTGAACCGGTTTTATATTATCTAAATTCCTTGTTAGTTTATGCAAATAGATCCCATCTCCTCTACACCCCAACCCCCGGTTGCCCCTCCTACTAAGCACCTCCTTCCCCATTTAAACTCCCCTTTTTATTTTCTCATTACCCGCCTCTGTGGCGTAGTTGGCTAACGCGCTAGTCGTGTTGAGCCCGACTGCTGAGGACAGGTAGATCGAGGTTCGAATCTCGGTCGGGTGAACTGGTGGGGGTTTTTCCTAAATGGTTTTCCACTCTCTCTCCACGCAAATGCGGGCTCACATCTTCTAATTCAACTTTACCAA
>JBCFYV010003508.1:4774508-4779508 GCA_039000515.1 Timema cristinae | reverse complement strand
GGAGCAACTGGTGAACTCAGCTGAGGTCACTAGCAGGACAGACATGAAGTCCATTGAAATAAAGGACCTCGACGAATTCACGACAAGAGACGAGATATGTGATGCTATCCGTCAACAAGTAGAGGGGACTGACGTCAAACCCGATGCTATAAAATCCCTTCGACAGGCGTATGGGGGAACGCAGATCGCGCTACTTGTCCTTACTGCTAACCATGCGAAACTCGTCCCACAAAAGGACAAACTGAAGATAGGATGGGTTGTTTGCAGAGTAAGAGAGAGAGTCTCTCCCCTGAAATGCTTTAGATGCCTAGAGTTTGGTCACTTGGCCAGGATGTGCAAAGGCCCGGATCGGTCGAAACAGTGCACCAAGTGCGGAGAAACCACACACATTGCCAAGGACTGTGTGAAAGCCGAGATGAAGTGCCTCCTGTGCAGTGAGAATTTGGACAGGAATCATCGAACAGGAAGTAGTGCGTGCCCTGCTTACAGGGAAGCAATGGCGTTACTGCACAAGAGAAGACGATGAGGTTCCTTCAGTTAAATCTGAATCATTGTGAAGCAGCACAGGACCTCTTCTGGCAGTCTGCAAGTGAATTGAGCATTGACTTGGCGATCCTCTGTGAACAGTACCGGAACTTTGACAACTTGTCGTCCTGGATACCGGACCGTACTGGCAAAGCCGCTATCTGGATGCGCAGGGGTTTGTTCATCGAAGAAAGACAAACAGTAAAAAAAGATGGATTCGTCTGGGCAAAGGTGGGAGGCATATACGTTTGCAGCGTCTACGCTCCACCTAGCATCTCCCTGGAAGGATTCCAGCACATGCTGGATGAAATCGCTGACGAACTACGAGGCAGAAGACCCGTTATTATAGCTGGTGATTTTAATGCCTGGGCTACAGCCTGGGGCAGTATAATGACCGACAGACGTGGTGAGAGCCTTCTGGATGCACTCTCTCTGATGGATATGGTGATATTGAATATAGGTATCACTCCTACCTTAGAGAGGAACGGCAACAGCTCCATCATTGACGTGACTTTCGTGAGCGAAAACCTGGCTTCCCGCATGGTGACATGGAAAGTCAGTGATCACCTTACACAGAGTGACCACCAGGCGATCATATTCGAGATTATAACCACCCAGAGACCAGTAAACCCGGGTAGGGAGAGGACAAGAGGCTGGAACGGGCGCTCCTTTGATCGAGGAACCTTCATCGCTTTGATGGAGGACAGTGACATTGAGCCGAGGGATACGCTTGATCAGGTAGTCGCGCAGTTAATGACGCTTGTCACCGACGCTTGCGACGCTGCTATGACGAGGCGTTCCTGTAATCACCGACACAAACCAGCGTTCTGGTGGAACGAGGAGATAGCTGAACTCCGTAGAAGATGTCTCCGAGCTAGGAGAAACGCCCAGCGTGCAAGGGGTCGTTTGACCTTCTCTGCTCTCAGAAACCAATATGCCGAAGCCAGGAGAACCTTGGGCAAAGCCATCAAGGCAAGCAAACGACAGTGCTGGAAGGAGATGTGTAAGGAGGTCGACCAGGATCCCTGGGGCAGACCCTACAGGACGGTTATGGCTAAGATGAGAAAACAGGATTCGGCTTCACCTACTTGTCCGGAGTTCTTGGATAAGATAGTGAACACCCTCTTCCCACGACAATCAGATGATGTAGTGCTCATTGAAAACCGATCAGATGACCTGGAAGAAGTGCCACCAATCACTTGTGAAGAACTACTGAAAGCAGCTCGCAAAATAGGAGACAACAAGGCTCCGGGCCCAGACGGAATTCCGAATGTAGCTCTGAAAACCGCAATCAAGACGAGACCAGACTTATTTATCCGAGTCTATAAGGCGTGTCTGAGAGAGGGGCGTTTCCCTGACTGCTTGAAAAATCAACACCTTGTTCTCCTTCCGAAAGGGGCCAAACCACCAGACGAACCATCATCATATCGTCCAATCTGCCTCCTGGACACATCTGGCAAATTGCTGGAGAGGATCATTGCTGACAGAATAGAGGTATTCAGTGAGGGGCCACAGGGCCTCTCTGTAAACCAACTAGGATTCCGTAAAGGAAGGAGTACGATTGATGCGATAGATAAAGTTGTAACCATTGCCAGGGACGCAATAGCAGGCAGAAGCTGGTCGAAAGGCACGAAGAAATATTGCGCCATCGTGACCCTCGATGTGAAAAATGCGTTCAACTCTGCTAAATGGAGCTGCATCATGGAAGCGCTTCGGAAGATGGAGGTACCTGCCTATCTTCGGAGGATGATCGCTAGCTACTTCTCAGATAGAGTCCTGACCTACGACTCCGAGACGGGTCAACGATTGTACCGGGTAACCGGAGGAGTGCCGCAGGGAGCAGTTCTTGGTCCTCCGCTGTGGAACATCATGTACGATGCGGTGCTGAGGCTTCCATTGCCAGACGGAGCTACGTTAGTATGATTTGCCGATGACATCGCTATAGTTGCTGTTGGAAAGTTCCTCAACGAGGTTACGTACATAGCGAACAGAGATATCGCCAACATCCGTCAGTGGCTTTCTTCTGTTGGCCTGCAACTAGCAGATCACAAGACGGAGGCAGTACTCGTGACAGGAAGGAAAATCAGAGAATCCATCACCCTGAATGTAGGAGCCAATGTCATTATATCTCAACCTTCACTGAGGTACCTGGGCGTGCAAATAGATGCCAAGTTACGCTTTAACGACCATCTTCGGAACGTCAGCCAAAAAGCAGCAAAGGTGGCAAATGCGCTTTCCAGCATCATGCCCAACACGGGAGGCCCAAAGCCGAGCCGCAGACGTCTGATTTCTACGGTACAAGCTCCATTATGCTGTACGCAGCACCAGTCTGGTCACCGGCAATGAAAGTGGCGGTGCATGCCCACATGTTGAACAAGGTACATAGGAGAATGGCACTGCGTGTTGCATGTGCCTACCGCACAGTCTCTGGCGATGCTGCTTGCGTGATAGCAGATATGACGCCTATCGACCTCTTGGCAGACGAGCGAAATAGGATTTACCGCCAGACCCGGACTCCTTCCGAGCTCACGAAAACAACCATCGTGAGGGACGAAAAGAAGAAAACCATGGAAATGTGGCAAAGACGCTGGGACTCATCGATGAATGGTAGATGGACCCACCGTCTTATTCCAGTAGTGTCACTCTGGAATACGAGAAAACACGGTGAGACGGACTTTTACCTCACCCAGCTCCTGACAGGCCACGGATGCTTCAGGTCATATCTGGAGAGATTCGGACTAGATGATTCACCATCCTGTCCAAACTGCACAGAGTTGGAAGAGACTGTGGAGCACGTCTTTTTTGGGTGTCCCCGCTTCGCTGTTGAGAAGGAGGAGCTAGATAGGCGACTCCAGACGAGATCAACTCCAGAAAGCATCGTCAGTTTGATGCTGCTCAACGAGGACAACTGGAAGGCTGTAGCAGACATGGCTTCGCGCGTTTTGAAGAACCTCAGGGTAGAGGAAAGAGAAAGGAGTAGACCACCTAGATAATGGCAATGACGGAGTAGGCAGTTAGCCATCTAGCCTCACGCGAAGTAATGCCTGACGTCGGTTCCACGTGGGGTGTATTGGAGAACACTCTTGAGGTGGGGTACAGGGCTGTACCCCGGGGGTTTTAGTGGGTAGGGTTCTACACTTTGTAGTTCGGTACGTCGGGAATATGAAATATTCTTGCCGTACACCTAGAGTCACCTTCTCTAGTGGAGTCCCACAGCCTTTCAGATGGATCTGAAGGCTCCGTAAAAAGGATTTCCCTCCTCATAAAAAAAAACAAAAAAAACATACATATATACATACATACATACATACATACATACATACATACATACATACATACATACATATATACATACATACATACATACATGCATACATACATACATACATACATACATATATACATACATACATATATGCATACATACATACATACATACATACATATATACATACATACACACATACATAAATGCATACATACATACATACATACATACATACATGCATACATACATACATACATACATACATACATACATACATGCATACATATATACATACACACATACATACATATATACATACATACACGCATACATACATACATACATACATACATACATACATGCATACATACATGCACACATACATACATACATACATACATACATACATATATACATACATACATACATACATGCATACATACATACATACATATATACATACATACATACATACATACATACATACATACATACATACATACATACATATATGCATACATACATACATATATACATACATACATACATATATACATACATACATACATACATACATACATATATAATTACATACATATATACATACTGTGTTACACCCCCTTCTCCTCAACTGGACAAGGGCAGGTGAACACGTACAATAAGGTAAAGAGGGCATGAAAACAACAAGAAAATGAGTTAATTGCAGAAGAGCGTTAGGACCACATATTTGTTGATAGGCCTATACTTGGACCTATTCAATCATCTGCCGCCATGAACCCTTCTCAATCACCATCCTCTACTATACCTAAAGACTCAAAAGGAACGGTACGAGAGTCTTTTGTTTGATCAGCCAAAATTACTTTGAACTTGTCGATGTAAATTAAAGATTGCGAGTCTAATAAATAATTATTTATTTGAGAATAGATTAACAATAATTATATATGTATATATGTGACTATATATATATATAAGTAACAACAGATAGTTACAAGAGAATTACTTAAAAAAGGGTATGCCCATAACAATACTGAGGCGCTGTATCCATAGCAACCTTGTCCTAACGGTTACTTTTACAATGTAGCCATTACATAAACAAAAAAAAAGAGGTAAAGGGGTTATGTCCATAACTATACTGAGGCGCTGTAGCCATAGCAACCTTATCCTAACGATTACATTCACAACGTAGCTTACGGCCCCTTAACAGGCC
>JBCFYV010003508.1:4729508-4767008 GCA_039000515.1 Timema cristinae | reverse complement strand
CCGACACAAACCAGCGTTCTGGTGGAACGAGGAGATAGCTGAACTCCGTAGAAGATGTCTCCGAGCTAGGAGAAACGCCCAGCATGCAAGGGGTCGTTTGACCTTCTCTGCTCTCAGAAACCAATATGCCGAAGCCAGGAGAACCTTGGGCAAAGCCATCAAGGCAAGCAAACGACAGTGCTGGAAGGAGATGTGTAAGGAGGTCGACCAGGATCCCTGGGGCAGACCCTACAGGACGGTTATGGCTAAGATGAGAAAACAGGATTCGGCTTCACCTACTTGTCCGGAGTTCTTGGATAAGATAGTGAACACCCTCTTCCCACGACAATCAGATGATGTAGTGCTCATTAAAAACCGATCAGATGACCTGGAAGAAGTGCCACCAATCACTTGTGAAGAACTACTGAAAGCAGCTCGCAAAATAGGAGACAACAAGGCTCCGGGCCCAGACGGAATTCCGAATGTAGCTCTGAAAACCGCAATCAAGACGAGACCAGACTTATTTATCCGAGTCTATAAGGCGTGTCTGAGAGAGGGGCGTTTCCCTGACTGCTTGAAAAATCAACACCTTGTTCTCCTTCCGAAAGGGGCCAAACCACCAGACGAACCATCATCATATCGTCCAATCTGCCTCCTGGACACATCTGGCAAATTGCTGGAGAGGATCATTGCTGACAGAATAGAGGTTTTCAGTGAGGGGCCACAGGGCCTCTCTGAAAACAAACTAGGATTCCGTAAAGGCAGGTGTACGATTGATGCGATAGATAAAGTTGTAACCATTGCCAGGGATGCAATAGCAGGCAGAAGCTGGTCGAAAGGCACGAAGAAATATTGCGCCATCGTGACCCTCGATGTGAAAAATGCGTTCAACTCTGCTAAATGGAGCTGCATCATGGAAGCGCTTTGGAAGATGGAGGTACCTGCCTATCTTCGGAGGATGATCGCTAGCTACTTCTCAGATAGAGTCCTGACCTACGACTCCGAGACGGGTCAACGAATGTACCGGGTAACCGGAGGAGTGCCGCAGGGAGCAGTTCTTGGTCCTCCGCTGTGGAACATCATGTACGATGCGGTGCTGAGGCTTCCATTGCCAGACGGAGCTACGTTAGTGGGATTTGCCGATGACATCGCTATAGTTGCTGTTGGAAAGTTCCTCGACGAGGTTACGTACATAGCGAACAGAGCTATCGCCAACATCCGTCAGTGGCTTTCTTCTGTTGGCCTGCAACTAGCAGATCACAAGACGGAGGCAGTACTAGTGACAGGAAGGAAAATCAGAGAATCCATCACCCTGAGTGTAGGAGACAATGTCATCATATCTCAACCTTCACTGAGGTACCTGGGCGTGCAAATAGATGCCAGGTTACGCTTTAACGACCATCTTCGGAACGTCAGCCAAAAAGCAGCAAAGATGGCAAATGCGCTTTCAAGCATCATGCCCAATACGGGAGGCCCATAGCCGAGCCGCAGACGTCTGATTTCTACGGTCACAAGCTCCATTATGCTGTACGAAGCACCAGTCTGGTCACCGGTAATGAAAGTGGCGGTGCATGCCCACATGTTGAACAGGGTACATAGGAGAATGGCACTGCGTGTTGCATGTGATTTAATAATGAGAGGCGGTGCTGGTGTGGAAGGGCTTATTGAGGGTGGAAGAGAAAATAGGACCTATTTACATAACCTATCAAGGAAATCAAATAAGTTCAAAACAGTTTTGTAGTAGTCGCAGAGAAAGTATAATCTACTATAAAACTGGTGTAATAGGGAGACAAAGGGAAAACAAATGTATAAATTATAAGGAAATGAACATGTTCTAATAAGTTCATTAGCATTCATGATCGGTTATGATCTGTTATGATCGGTCATGGTCGATCATTATCTGTTATGATTGGTCATGATCGATCATGATATGTTATAATCGGCTACGATTGGTCTTTATCTATTGTGATCGGTCAATATTGGCTATGATAGCTCACAATTGGCTATGGTTGGTCATGATTGGTTTATTATCGGCTATATTACGGCTATGATGGTCTATAATATTTTATTATAAGGGATCATTTCTGGTGTTTTTTCAAATTCAAACATGTTCAGACAGATTCATACAGGTTCAGGGAGTATTTACAGGTGATTCAAGAGTAATGTGCATCAAATGGTGGTTTCCACTGATACCCCAGGGTAATTTGTTGTCTTGAGGCTTGTAGTACTGATATTCCAAAGCAATAAGTTGTTGTGGGATTGGTTGCACTGGCCGTTGGCATGGTGACCACGTTAGAATTGGCCGTTTTCATGGGAATCAAAATGTAAACAATCAATGGTGCCGCCATTTTGCTTAAAAGTACTCCCCAAAAGCGTCTTGTATACACTACTTATGTATGATATTGAAGTTGGTATCATTATTATCAAAATTAAAATTGCAACTCCACCCCATTGTAAAATATTATCTTCTAAATAGATGTTTCGTTATCAGCCCCAGCATTATTGACAATATTCTTTATCAATGACTGACACTATCTTAGAATAACCAGATTCATGGACTAAAGAAATTTTATTTTGCCCACCTTCCTCCCACCACACTATAAGGGTCAGAATTGTTGGGATCATTGCTCCTGATAACATATATTCATGTGTAAAACGAAGAGGACATCACAAGCGTGCCCGTGATTTTATTACATATTATTTAATAGTGTCCAGTCATTTTGGTCTTGAATATGTATATATTTGACTCACAGACCATGTCCCTCCTACGCAGCTTGAAGAGGAATCTTTCCCTGGACCTCTCTGCTGCTTGCCACACTCGTAATCTGTAACCTTGGGGTCGGCCGGTAACGACACCTCACTGAACTGCGCTGCTCTAACTTGTTCTCAACCTTGGCCTTCTCCCCCACATTATACTCGGGTTCACATTCTCTTATACTGTCAGAAACACTCCTTCCTCATGGCCTAGCTCTGTTGGTTTACAAGCTCTTCACGTGCTGGCAAAACACTCCTTCCTCATGGCCTATCTCTGTTGGTTTACAAGCTCTTCACGTGCTGGCAAAACACTCCTTCCTCATGGCCTAGCTCTGTTGGTTTACAAGCTCTTCACGTGCTGGCAAAACACTCCTTCCTCATGGCCTAGCTCTGTTGGTTTACAAGCTCTTCACGTGCTGGCAAAACACTCCTTCCTCATGGCCTAGCTCTGTTGGTTTACAAGCTCTTCACGTGCTGGCAAAACACTCCTTCCTCATGGCCTAGCTCTGTTGGTTTACAAGCTCTTCACGTGCTGGCAAAACACTCCTTCCTCATGGCCTAGCTCTGTTGGTTTACAAGCTCTTCACGTGCTGGCAAAACACTCCTTCCTCATGGCCTAGCTCTGTTGGTTTACAAGCTCTTCACGTGCTGGCAAAACACTCCTTCCTCATGGCCTAGCTCTGTTGGTTTACAATCTCTTCACATGCTGTCAGAAACACTCCTTCCTCCTTCAGATATCAGGGTAGCTCTGTATCCCCCTTCTTTCTTATGTCTCTATTAGAATATATATATATATATATTATTTGATATCGTCTTAACTACAGGATAGACTTTTTAAATCCTCTATACATAGTGTAATATATTCTACAAAATATCAATAGCCTTGGCAGTATTTTAAAGGATACGCTGGTGGTTAAAATGGCCCAATGGCTTGATGTTTTTAAATTGAAGACGTTCTACCTTGGCCGATGTAATGTGAAATAAGTACGGTAATGGAACCTATTTGTCTAGCTAAATATTTACAAACTACGCTTGCTTTCACTCCTTGAGGTGACAAAAAGTCTCTGTGGACAAGTTAGGTCTCAGAAATATAGGCCCATCAAATGAAAATCGTAATTTATTTTGTTACAAATCCACAACTAAGAGCCACTGTTTCAATGCCAGGTTTTGTAGAGGTTAAATTATAACCTCAGCTTAAGATGTTTATTACCTGTTTCAATGCCAGGTTTTGTAGAGGTTAAATTATAACCTCAGCTTAAGATGTTTATTACCTGTTTTAATGCCAGGTTTTGTAGAGGTTAAATTATAACCTCAGCTTAAGATGTTTATTACCTGTTTCAATGCCAGGTTTTGTAGAGGTTAAATTATAACCTCAGCTTAAGATGTTTATTACCTGTTTCAATGCCAGGTTTTGTAGAGGTTAAATTATAACCTCAGCTTAAGATGTTTATTACCTGTTTTAATGTCAGGTTTTGTAGAGGTTAAATTATAACCTCAGCTTAAGATGTTTATTACCGGTTTCAATGTTAAGTTATCACATAATCTGAGCTTAAACTTCAGGTTTCACTAATGGATATCTTTAGTACTAAACCAAATATTAATGCAATATTCTTTCATGATTGAATAGTTTGGCCAAAGCAATATAAGTAGGCCTAGCATATATTTTCGCAGCCAGTCATATCAATTGAAAAGAGAGCTTTTGCAATGCTTTATTTATTTAAACATTGCATAGTTGTGTGGAAAAAACAACTTTTACTTGCATTTTTAATTCCTTTTTCGAGCACTCCATCAAGGTCTAGGCATATTTGTATTAAGCCCTTACCCCACAGTTATGAAAGTTTCACTTGAAACCTGAACCTAGTTATTGAGGAAAAAATGTTCACACCCATCTGGTGCTTATTTAAAAATAAATAAAGTAGGCCTAGTGGTTTAAACAAATCAACACTAACACGTAAAATAATGATTCAGTGGGAAAACAAGTTTTGCTTGAATTTTTTTATTCCTTTTTCTAACACTTCATAAAGGCCAAGGTCCAGTTGTGTTACATAGCTTACACTTGTTAAAGTTGTGTTACATAGCTTACACTTGTTAAAGTTGTGTTACATAGCTTACACTTGTTAAAGTTGTGTTACATAGCTTACACTTGTTAAAGTTGTGTTACATAGCTTACACTTGTTAAAGTTGTGTTACATAGCTTACACTTGTTAAAGTTGTGTTACATAGCTTACACTTGTTAAAGTTGTGTTACATAGCTTACACTTGTTAAAGTTGTGTTACATAGCTTACACATGTTAAAGTTGCACTTAAAACCTGAACCCAGTAGTTAAACAAATTATATACACAAACAGCTTTGGTAAACTATATGGAGACGGTGCATAAAATCAGGTATATATAATTCACTTTAATTTATACAAAATAGCCAGTAATAAGTTATTGTATACAATCATTTCCCTCACAAGGATACGGAGAATCAATTGATAACTTACTCATATTGTAATTATTCAAAAACCATTTTGTGTTTGCAACATTTAAACAACTCACCAAAACCATACAGAAACGTTAATATTAAACTGATGTACACATTTTAATTCAAGTTATCTAGGTTTTATTTAATGGTAATTACCGGGTTATTAAATTATTATAATATGCAATTTGTAATCCTTTTTACTATCATAAACTATTCCAAACTGTCAAAACCTAATATTTCAAGCATTACTAACACGTTTTTCTTGAAGTATTGGGATCCCGCTCAGTAATATGACAATACTCCGTGACTTAGGTGACTTTTGATTTAATAGTTTATCATAACAAATAGTTTTATTAATTTTGGTTTTCGCTAAATTGATTCTCCATTTCCTTTTAAGTAGAAGTAAGCCGTTAAATTATTATTTATTTACTAGTTCGTATATAAAAAGTGTCTCACATGTACTGGTTTTTACGCACCCTCCTCACCCCTTTTTTAAACACTCAAGTTTATTCTTAAGCAGGATAAAACAAATAATTAAATCTAATAACTAGATTTCAAAATTATATAATAGTTTTTGGAGGGAATATTAGCATATAATATATTAGTAAAATGTGTCTGAAACATGCAAAAGTATCGCAAATGTATTTAAAATTAAATTAGATAATGATTAACGCATTTTACCATTCATTTATTCCCACTTACACTAACAAATAATTTTGTTCAAGTTAAATTTGAGTAAAAATATACTACCAACTTCTACATTCAACAAATTAACTCCAAGTCAACTAACCCCCGCATATAAATCCATTCAAACAGTAAATTACGTTAACCTGACATTTTAAATCGAGGTTATATTAAACTTCAACTTAATTAAATAGTACTTTAACCTTAATTGAAACATTGGCCCTAAAGATGAACATTTTCCGATTATATTTTCCAGAGTTTTTGTGAGATTTGTTCTCCAGTGGCAGCTTGCGAGCCATTTTTAGGTGAAGGCATTGTGGTGGGAGATGGCCTCCAGAGTATGGACTTACATCCATAAGATAGAGGGGTAGGACACCAAAACTTATACGACCACCCCCAGTTCACCTGAGCGAGACTCGAACCTTTATCTCCCCGTCCTCGGCAGTCTAGCTCAACACGAAACTTGTGCGTCAGCTAGCTACACCACCGAGGTGGGTGTTAGCGATATTTTTGTTTCAAATATAAAAATCAGCTCACGTGTCACTTGCAAGTCAATTCACGACATGGCTCGCGTCAATATTGCATGATGATGGTATAAAGCCAAAAAACTTATCTACAATCAGAATATAAATAGAAATAAAATAAATCTGTAAAGAAATACTTTTTTTAATCTCAATTTTAAAGGTTAGTTAAATTAAATTTAGAAACTTCATCAAAAGTCTTATAGTTTCTTAAAATAATATTCTGCTTCGTCTACTCTTTTCTACAGTGCTTTTATTTTACCAACTTCAATTTTAATTAACAAACAAAGCCCACTTTGACAACATTTTAACAAAATGTATTCAACTAACTGAGTGTACTTCAGGAGATAACTATACATGTCTCTTTGTTCAAACTATCTTTTATTTATACAAACTTGTGGCTAAAGGCGCTTTCTGTTCCTTTACCAGACAAAAACCGCTGGTTTTCTGTTCAAATGTCAGATGATTGAATACCAGGGTTAGGTGATGTGTTATAATATTGGAGTAGTAACAATCTGGTCTACAGCAGACCCCTCGTTAGTGATGTGTTATAATATTGGAGTAGTAACAATCTGGTCTAAAGCAGACCCCACGTTAGTGATGGGTTATAATATTGGAGTAGTAACAATCTGGTCTACAGCAGACCCCTCGTTAGTGATGTGTTATAATATTGGAGTAGTAACAATCTGGTCTAAAGCAGACCCCACGTTAGTGATGGGTTATAATATTGGAGTAGTAACAATCTGGTCTACAGCAGACCCCTCGTTAGTGGTGTGTTATAATATTGGAGTAGTAACAATCTGGTCTACAGCAGACCCCACGTTAGTGATGTGTTATAATATTGGAGTAGTAACAATATGGTCTACAGCAGACCCCACGTTAGTGATGTGTTATAATATTGGAGTAGTAACAATCTGGTCTACAGCAGACCCCACGTTAGTGATGTGTTATAATATTGGAGTAGTAACAATCTGGTCTACAGCAGACCCCACGTTAGTGATGTGTTATAATATTGGAGTAGTAACCATCTGGTCTACAGCAGACCCCTCGTTAGTGATGTGTTATAATATTGGAGTAGTAACAATCTGGTCTACAGCAGACCCTCGTTAGTGATGTGTTATAATATTGGAGTAGTAACAATATGGTCTACAGCAGACCCCACGTTAGTGGTGTGTTATAATATTGGAGTAGTAACAATATGGTCTACAGCAGACCCCACGTTAGAAGTGTGTTATAATATTGGAGTAGTAACAATCTGGACTACAGCAGACCCCACGTTAGTGATGTGTTTTAATATTGGAGTAGTAACAATCTGGTCTACAGCAGACCCCACGTTAGTGATGTGTTATAATATTGGAGTAGTAACAATCTGGTCTACAGCAGACCCCACGTTAGTGATGTGTTATAATATTGGAGTAGTAACAATATGGTCTACAGCAGACCCCACGTTAGTGGTGTGTTATAATATTGGAGTAGTAACAATCTGGACTACAGCAGACCCACGTTAGTGATGTGTTTTAATATTGGAGTAGTAACAATCTGGTCTACAGCAGACCCCACGTTAGTGATGTGTTATAATATTGGAGTAGTAACAATCTGGTCTATAGCAGACCCCACTTTAGTGACGATTACTTTTACAAACAAAGTTAAGTAAGGAAGGTTTGAAAGGTGCAAACATAAGATAATTATACAAGTTTAAACAATCAGTTTATTTAAATTTAAACAAATAATAGAATTACATAAGGTTCAAATAAGTCTTATATCAATCAGTCCTTTGCTTATTTAGTGAAATTAAATTAGTTAATATAAACGTATACTTTCTAACTGAGAACCAGGAATAAAAACAAATAAAGTTAAGTCTGGTAATTAGTCTAATAACGCTTCAATCTAGTACTAAAGTACATTCTGCTAGGAAGGATTGTCTGCCTCAACAAGGCAGCAAACAAATATAAATCAAATATTAATTTAAAGTTAGGCAACAATATAAGAATCTATCTAGCATCGCGACTAATAGACTTAGACTTAAAAAGCATATACATTAATTATAGTTAAATAATAGTTAAGGATATAAAATTTGTAAGTCCTAATTTAAAGAGTTACTAAAAGGTAGTTAAATGAGCTAGCTAGCAAGAGTTAACTCCGTTGAGAGTTACGAAACACTTTACTAAGAAAATTGAATTTTATTTATTTACACTATTTATCTAGATTCCTAGCATGTAGCTCGGGACCTAGATCTACATCTTGAATTAACATGACATCCTTTAGCTATATTCTTTTAAAATACAATAATAAGTTTGGAATAAACAGTTAAACCTAAAAGTCCTATTTATCCTTCTTTCCTATACCTAACCTACTAATTGGTCCGCTCCTGGTATATTACGCCCCCAATACCCTGCCCCACTAGGTATCTCACTGAACTTTGGATCTAATAGTCCTCGGATCAGCGAGAGCCCCAGCGGGGGCGGGCATCCCCCTCCCCGCCACCTGGGGAGGTTCCCTACCAGAGATTTCGCTCCACTTACTACCCACAATATCACCATATGGAATTACAGCTAACTTAACCTAAAGATTTATAAAATACTTAATACTAACTTAACCTAAATACAAGTCCTTCTCATAATTGGCTGCAGGGTCTTTAAGTTGTTATCGCCGATACATTTTCTGAACTGAGAGCAGCCATCCGATGGATTGGTGGATGGACCAGATTCCCGACAGCCCCAGCCCAGCATCACACACTTGTCACCAAGAGGGCTGGACCCCTATGAATGAGGGGTTGATTCTCCCGTATGAAGATGTTGTTCTCTTGTACTCTTTAGCTGGTATCAAGGCGCCCTCCAGTTCATCAGCAGTTCACACTACTGAAATCCAGAGAGCACTCCTTCCCTCAGCTAGGCTCCGGTTTTCCCGGGGATCCCCACCACATTCTACCCAGGGATCCGATAATCCAGTTTGTCTTTGTCACACCTATTTACTTATTCAAGTTGTAACGTTATGTATCCTTCATATCTGTTGAAACGTCACTGTCTACCGTCATGTCACTGTCTCTCTCCATCCTGTACCCTAGTCTTAAGTTGACGAGTCTATTTTGTCCTCTATTTTTCATTGCAGTTAAGTACTTATCTCTTTCGTATTTGGACATATTATTCGCGATTGCATCCAGGAGACTCCATCGGTCCACGTCACGCAGTATGTGATAAACCGCGCTCGCTTTCAACGGTATCTGTAGGTTGATTTTATCTTCAAGCGTCTCAATGCACTCTAGCATGGCGTGTTCCGGCGTCGACTCCCTACCACAATCGCAAGTTCCTGTATCCGTCAGTTATCTAGCGAAGAGAGTGGCCTTATATGGACCATGCCCAGTAATAAAATGTAACAAACCTGGGGAGGGCTGAAGGTACTCCATTCCCAACCATTCAGCAACGCTTGGAAATATCTTATGCGTACTTGGTTCCGCTCCCACCTGTCTTGCCACTCCTCTTCAAGATATTTTCTGATATGAAGACCCGCTGTTATCCCTACTCTCATGAGATTAGCCACTTTCTCCATATCCCCCTTCCTTATCCAATACATTGTTGCTCTCCTCCTCACCTCTAAGTCCTAGGGCCAGATACCCAAGGCTACACACAAAGCGTCTGTGGCAACAGTCTTTGTATGCTCCAAATAGCCTCAAAAGTACACTTCTCTGAAGGTTCTTCTGATTTTCCTCCTGATTATTACCAGTCTTAGCCTATGAGCCCACGCGCCAGCTCCATAGCCCACAATGGAAACCAACAAAGCCTGGTGATACAATCTGATCAGCCTCATAAACAGTTTAAATCTTACTGCCTTATGCTGATGATCTTATTCATAGCTCTCAAATCTTTTCCACGTGCGTTCTCCACGGGCTTCTTGAAGTCGCGCTTCTCATCCAGGATCACGCCCAGGTATTTGGTATCCTTTCTTCGTCTTAACGTCTGCACGTCAATCTTAACCGTCGGGTTTCTCTTGAGTACGCTCCTGAATAGCACGTAAGCTGTTTTTGCAGGAGCTGAACTCAGTTATACCTTTTTACACCAAGAGTTCAGCCCAGTGAAAACTGCGTAACTATTGGCTTCTAATTATCTTCTAGATGTTGCTTCAACTATTATGAGTATATTGTCCGCAAAGGCAACCACCCCCACCGTTTCAGGGAGTGACTCAATCTACACTAAACCACTCCCAAAAGATCGGCCCACAGACCGACCCCTGGAGAGGTTCCCCGTTCCCCGGACATATTTTCCTCTATCTCTATCTACAAGGTGCATGGCCTCACAGATAACGTCCTCTGTAGACCTGCCTCTTCTGAAACCGTACTGTTGTTGATGCAGCCCCACAGCCTCTCTATGCTTTTTACAATTTATTGCACAGGATCTTTTCTTGTAACTTTCCGCATACATTTAAGAGACATATGGGTCCGTATGATTTCGGGAGTTGAGGATCCTTATCCCTCCCTTACTCAGGATAACTACCTCACTTGGCTTCCATATATTTGGCACGCGGCCCTGAGCATCGCACTCATTCATCAATCTAACTAAGAAGGGCGCTACATGCTCGCTGATATGTTAAAGGACCTCCACCCTGATCCCATCTGATCCAACTGCCTTCTTATTTTTCAATTCAGCCACAAGTCTTATTATCTTATCCTGGGTTACTGCATCTGTCATCTCGTAATTTTCGTAACTACTCGTCATATCCTGTCTAGCTATCGCTTGTCTATTGTCGTCTTCTCCGTCTTCATCTGGAAGTAGGGTGTCTTCCCAGTTTAACATAAATTCTCCCCCCAGCTTCCTTATTGTCGAGATAATTGTTGGGGGCCTTACCTTTCCTGTAGATATCTGGAACGGTATTCCCAACGCGTTACTTCTCAATTCCTCCTGCACATACCGTTCCCAGCTTTCTCTCCTCACCGTCGCCAGGGTGGATTCAAACTCTACTTTTATCCGTCTATAGCCATTGAGGAGCAGTCCATGACTATCAGGATCTATAGACCTTACCCTCATCTCCTTTCGGAGTCTACCAAGTCGTTAGTTCCATGGTCTGTTGTTTATATTCAATGTATCCTTCACCCTTGGGATGGATGCCCTCATAGATCTCTGAACTGACCTGGTAAACTCCTTGGCGGCGATATTGACATTTCCTCCATCAGCTACCTCAGGTGGCAGCACCGGCAGCCCCCTTAGCCTGTCCCAGTTTTCCTTCCTTATTTTGTATCTGATCCTTTTCTCCATGTCTATATGATCTTGCCTTCTACCCTCTATTTCTATTTCAAATTTGATCAAATTATTATCACCGATTGTCACTTCGTCCAGCACTTTTCAGTTAACAACCATTTCCCCAGCTTTTTGATTTTGAAATTTCACGTCTATGTTGGAACTCGCCCCAGCTCTCTCTCTTGGTATGTTGGTGGATTCCCTGGTATGTTCGCTACTATAAGTTTTCTCGCTGCAATTATCTCCTCCAATTTCTCTCCCCTCTTATAGGCACGATGTCCTCCTTTTCTTCTATCCGCTCTCCTCCACACATCGCCGAACCACAGGGGTGACCTAGAATTCGTATCTTCTAATTAAATAACAGGAGTCACTCCATATACGTCATCTACTGCCTCAATAATTTCTAAATATGTTTATACATCTTCTCTATACTGGAAATATATATTGACAAGAATGACTGTGCCTATTCTTGATCTTACCTCAACACAAGTGACTCTCTCGTTGCATAATTGATCAACCCTTGTGATCGTTAGATGCTTATTAAAGACCACTACTGCACTCATTGCTGACTTATCAGATACCACTATTCTCGCATTCACCGGCATCTGTGGTATCTTCGCCCTTTGGGTACTATACGGTTCCTCCAGACAGACCATGTCTAGCTGCAGGTCCTCCACCACCTTCCTTATCTCATCCATTACCGTCGCACTCCGCATAGCATTCAAATGAACAATCTTTAATTTTTTAACTGTAGCCATTATGGGCTATGCGTAAAAACATAACATTTGAGCCAGGCTTCCTTCGAGTCAAATGCTATGTAACCATTTTATTTTACAAAATGCCAGTAAAGCTCCTCTACATCGAGCTTTTCGTCCCTTATTTCAAATATCATATGAATCTTTTCCAGTAGTTGCCCCGCCTCCGTAGGTAGGTTCATGGCCTTGAGTTGTATTCTGTACAAGGCCTCAGGGGTGACGAAAGCAACAGAATAACCATTCTCATGGCCAGTTCTTATTACGTGTCTCATGTCCAGGTAGAGGGTTTGCTGTTCTTCTAACCTTGACAGCTGTAGAATCTCCTCAAAGTTATTGTATATCTGACCAGGATCGACCACATCCTCCAACTTATTCTCTTTTTCTTCCTCCACTAACTTCCTCTCATCCCCATCCACTGTCTTCTCTCTCTTAATGGACGCTTCCAGTGGCTTCAACTGGTACAACTCTTTATTTGTTTCTTCCTCTTGTTCCTCCTCAGCTTTGACAACTCTCCCATGTATTATAACTGGCCCTTTTCCCCAAAACTTACACTTCTCGATATTCCAGAGCTTACGCTTATACTCTTCCACAGTTGAAGTTACTTCCTCTGTCTCTACCTCTACCTTCTCAATTGCCTGTTGTTCCGGTTGGGTACTAATCTTCGCCTCAGATCTGCCAACTCTATATCTTTCTGCTTTCCTTATGGTCTTCTTCCTTCTTGAGGGGGAATACTTCATTTTTATTATCAGACTTACCTTTACTTCCCCTATTGTACTCTGTATCTGTCTCTGTCTATCTAAAAGCAGTTTGTATGTGGATCACTCTCTGGTGTTAGAATGCTTACACTTATCTTTTCTTCTATTACCACATGGTATAGGCCTACACGTCTGAGTTTTCACCTTACATTCCTTGAGTTCATGTCCCACCTTCCCACATTGACCACCAACCGACTCCTTTTTAGGGAAGAATTTCACCCTGTGCCCTAAATCCCTGCACCTGTTGCATCTCGTAATGACTAAGTAGTCCTTCACCGAGATGCTACTAAAACGTAAGTAGACACGTTCCCAACCAGTAGGTTCCGGACCCTTGCGGATACCTCCACCACATGGTTGGTACCCCGTCTCTCTCTCGATCCCATTTTGAACCTAGGTTCAAATCTCTCTAAAAACTCCTTCTGGGTGATTCTGCCCTCTAGGTTTTGTTTATAAACTGTTTATAAACAAAATACTAAGATTAATCTTCTAGATGAGGAACTATAATTTTACAAATAGTAAATGGTGAGCTATCAGGAATCTAGGCTGTAAAGATAATATGGCCGTTATATTCCTAATCACTACTGCCTGGCGTTCAACAGTGTGTTTATACTTAAGCCCAATATTGGGCACACAATAACAAGTGTAAACGATATATGTATTAACTAATACAAACGGCGCCTGAAGGAGGCCGGAAACTAATCACTATTCCCGCGGGCCACTACTACGAATTTGTAGTACTCCCACTGGTTGCACACCGTAAAAAGGTACACTAAAAAGAAATAATAGTGATTTCTATTTGTCACATAACTAATTAGGTCATTGAGCAAAGCATTAGATAACCTTATTTCCTCAATTAAATAATCCTAAACATGGCCATACAGTTTTGGGAGTCATGTCTATTCTCTAGTATATCAAACTATGTATTAAGGACTTAGAAAAAGAAGTCAGAAACACTGACATAGTAAATAATGTCGTGTGGGCCAAGATACATAGAGCATTAAGCCCATAATTCAAAACTATGCCTTATGGGCATAGAAAAACAAGTCAAACATTATGACAAACATAACATTGTCATATAGACATAGATAAAGAGTAAGAACTCTAAACATCAACACTATACCTTATGGGCATAGAAAAGCAAGTTAGACATTCTGATACAAAAACTATGTATTATGGACGTATATAAAGAATACTACGACTCTATCGTATATTCTAACTTTCAAATACTCATAGTCTCAGTCGAGGCTTCATCTGCGTCGAGGTGGAGAGACCGACGCCTCACATATCGTAATCACCAATCTCTTGTTCGCTGATTTAGATTAACGTCGAAGTTGTTCCTCCGTCGAATTGATTAAATAGAATACCAAATATAAAGCGAGGAGTTACGGTTATATACACACAGAACTGACGTATTATGGGAGGTTTTCCACACGGACATTAAAGTGGGGGAGGAAAGTTGTGGAATTGCGCCGAATGACAACTAGCGCTAGAAGACTGCGTGGCAAACAGAGAGAAATAGCTCTGCCTTTCATCGAAGTGGGGCTTGATGGTGATATGTCGTTCTACTGATGGTCCGGTTTAGTCAGCTGGGGCAGTTTTCCTCAAGTTAGGGCGTTTCTCGGTAACCCGAATTCACCGTGAGTTAATATCTGCCACACATTATTAGAATATATTAGCTCTTAAATTCATCGAGGTTAATTTTTTTTAGGTAATTTGAGTGTTCATGTTAAGCAACAGGTTTAACACGCTACATAATATTGGAATATTAATCATATGGACTACAGCAGACCCCACGCTAGTGATGTGTTATAATATTGGAGTATTATCAATCTGGTCTACAGAAGACCCACGTTAGTGACACATTCAACCACCAACTAAACTAAGTTAAACTAATTTAAACTAAGTGAAGAGTAAACCTTAAAAAAAAACGAGATATTTCAATTAATCAGCTCATTTAAATATCTGAACATATTTTTCAGAAAAAAAAATTATTTGAAATTTTCCAAAATGTAGATATTATTTAAAAATTCCCCCAACATAAAATGTTCCATACCAAACTTTCCAAAGTAGATAAATTTCCATGGAAAATTTTCCACCCTACATCTGTACGATTTCGACTAATATTTAACTCTAAAAAAATGGTGACTTTATCCCTCCTCTAGCTTTAAATGGGGCCATTTGTAAATAATTGTTAAACTTGGATATTTAGGTTACCCTTTGTTTACCCTGTTAGATAATAGGCGTACTTTGCTTGGTTGTACTATGGTTTAGAGATAGGACCATAGTGTAGTCCGTCAAGGTTATATTAATACCTTTCAGGATGAATGGAGTGTTCCTTCCATGTCCCCATATAGGATAATTAATTACAAACAATGGGAATATATAAGGAAGAAAAATCCTAGAACAATGATGGCAATCAACAAGTTAATAAAAAAAATTAATCCAAAATAGTATTCATCCTGTGTGCAACAAATATGTTGCAAGAATGGACAGAATCCGTGTACAAAGCAGTTTCTATCAAGATTATATCATAATATAAGTGAAATAAATAATATACATGGTTACATAAACATAACGGGGAGTAAAGAACATCGAATATCACCAAAGAGAATAAGTGAATTTATAGACGCTGTTATAGAAACACACTGCTCTGTGCATTTTCAACTCCCTATTTCATAAAATGTTTTTAAAACAGTTTTTATAAAATATTGTTTTAAATAAAAGTTCTTTCTTACTTTTGACGCCTCCGAGAGAGAAGCCCACAAAATCGAATTCGAGATTTTTATGTAAGTCATGACCCCTAAAACAGAACATTTGTTTTCTCGATGGCGTCTTTCTGTCTGTCTCTATGTATGTCTTTATCTTCTTCTAGAGTCAACAAATTTTACTTTGAGGGCTAACACTTGGCCTCTAGGGTTTTCATAATTTTCCCAGATGTGTTTTTAGAATAAAATTAAGGGTAGTTTCAAAGAGAAAAAAAACGATTAATCTGTTTTGTTGAAATTTCCTCCAACAGTTTGGATCAAATTTCACATCTAGGCACAGATTAACATGACAAACAAATTATGAATTTAATTTTTTATAGTAAATAACTTTGAGGGTGGGTACTTTACAAACTGATATCTACAATTTTGTTAATATCTCCGCAACTATTAGAGATACGAAATAATTTACTACTGAAAAGCCAGCAGTTTCGTAGCTACAAACAAGTATCTGTATTAAGGTGAGATGAAAATGGACTCGAGAAAAGCCCAGGGTTTTTGCAGATTTTATGGGAAAACATTTTTGTTTGCTAAACTAAATGAAATATTGCTCCAGTACAAACCTAGAGTTTAATTTTCTTCACGTGTTGATATCAACAGTTGTTGAATATCTGTCAAGAGCACAATGGCATTAGATGAGAAACTTTTTAAATGCAGACAAAAAGTTTTCATTAAGTTCCAGGACATTCTTGACAGATATTCAACAACTGTTGATATCAACACGTAAAGAAAATTAAACTCTATGATTTTACTGGAGCAATATTTCATTTAGTTTAGCAAACAAAAATGTTTTCCCACAAAAACTTCAAAAACCCTGGGCTTTTTCGAGTCCATTTTCATCTCACCTTAAATTATGGATTTGTAATTGGGAAGTTGATTGTTAGTCTCTTTGGAGAACAGAATTGCTTCTCTTTTCTCGATGTTTCTGTAACAGTTGTCATTTCAGTTTATGGGGGGGTAGCGGGGTGGGGGGGGGGGAGGTGTAAATTATTGAAACATACCGCCACGTTTGGGTGAACATTTGTAAAGATTATGTGGGTGTGATTGACCCTGTGATAGCAAATTAGATTAAAATAGAAATCAATTTTGTAATATTAATGAATTATTTATTTAATGCTATCACTGTACTGAACAAAGCGATTAAGTGACCCGATATCACACGTAATTAATTAGGTTAAAACACTTAAATTGTATGCCCTTGACGAAATATACGTGTTGCCTCTACTAGATATTGGCTGAGAATGAGGGTTGACCTTCCGCTTGTAGTACATACCTTCTCGAATGTTCTACTACACACTCTATGAATTGCATGGCACTGCACCACCAGTTCCTTCAACACTTGTTTACTTCCATGATGAAATACCCTAAAATATATTGTGACTCTACTGATGAAAGAACATTAGCATTATTATATTTGTTATATATAGAGTATTACATTTATTATTAAGTTGCTATTATATAATTTAAGGGTTTTATAAAATGTCGTTACACAGTGTATTTTATTTCATTTGGCTCTTTGCTTAAATGTGATGTTCTTTTATTAGTATTCTTCCGCAACAATGAATAGTCTTCTGTTTAACATATCGTACGACTTTTAAGTAAATATCATCATCTCTGGGTATTATTATTATTATATGTTCCATCTTACAACAGGTCCATTATAGCCAATATAAAGCTTGATGCAGTCGCTAATAACCTCCCACTCATGATTATGATCATCATCATCATCACCATCAACTGTTTCCAGCCTGTGGGCAGGCAGTTTAGTAAAATGCCTCCATCTTCCTCTCTCCTTCCACCATTCTTTCTCCTTTAATTTATTTTATACTTCTCCTTTCACTTACCCACTTTCTGTTAACTATGCTTCCCATCTCTTTCTTAGCCTCCCTTGTGGTATTTTTTCTACGTCATTCATTTCCCACATTTTCTTTGGTATTCTCTCTTATTCCATCCTCATTACTTGTCCATATCATTTCAGTCTTGCTTCTTATATCATCTCATTTACTCTTTCCCGGATAACTTCGACCATAGTCTTGTTTCCCCTCGTGACAGCTAACATGCTCCTCACAAACTTCATTCCCATGGCCTCCACTTACTAGTCTTTATTACATTCATTGTCCATGTTTCTGCTGCATATGGGACAGAAGGTACAAAGTACACCCTATACAACACTTCCTTACACTTCAAGGGCACTTATCTTCTCCATAGCAGGTCTCTTACACACCTAAAAAAGCAACTCTCCCTGCTGTCCTCTTTTCATTACATCCTCTCTACTTCCACCTTTCACCTAAATCATGCTTCCAAGGTATTTTACTCTCTACACTTTTCTCAGCTCTTCTCGATCCACCTTATAGCTTTACTAGTCCTTATCCTCTTCCTTGTCATTACCACCGCTTCACACTTTGCCTTGCCAAATTTTATTACACACTCTTTCACTTCCTAATTCCATTCTTCTAATATTTCCTGTACTTTCTCTTCCTTCTCCCCCCCCCCCTCCTCCAAACCACAAAGTCATCATCAAACATCATAGCTTTCATTATTTCCTCCCAGAGCTTTCATGCCACTTTGTTCATGACCATTTCCATTACTATAGTAAAGGTGAAAGGGATCTCCCCTGCTTCACTCAATTTTTTATTTGGAACCCTTCCATCCGCCCACTTTCCATCTTAACACAACTCCTGTTAACCTTAAAATTACTCTTTCCTCTCATTACAACTCCTCTTTCCACTTTGGTCCCCTCCATCACCTTACAAACTTTATTTCTATTCACGCTATCATATACTTTAGCCACTTCCATAAATACCATTACCAAGTATTTCCCATCAGCTGTCGTATGGCAAGATTAAGTCTAGTTTAGACCTCTCTTCTCTAAATCCATGGTGTTACTCTCTCCACCTACCTTTAATCTTATTTACTATTCACTTTTCCAGTATCTTCTCATACAGCTTATACAGTGGCCCATCAGCGTTATCCCCCTATAATTTGTACACCTCTAACTCCTCCTTTCTTGAAAATAGGTATTATAACTACCTTTTTCCTGTCTTCCGGTACCTTGTTCTCCTTCCGACCCACTCTCAGCACCCTATATAACCATTGTATACCTACTTCACTTGCTTCCCTTATCATTTCCACCGCCAGTTCGTCTACATACGGTGCCTTTCCTTGTTTCTTCCTCTTTAATGCGTCTATCACATATTTCTATGTTGGACTTCTTTCCTCTTCTTATATTTATTCCTGCTCCTCTCTTTCACTATCATTCCTTTTCTCTTCCGGGTTAAACATTTTATCAAAATATTTCATCCATAGTTCCTTTTCTTCCACTCCTGTCTTCAATATTCTTCCTTCTTCATCTACTATTCTAACTTATCGTATTTTATCTTTTCTCCTCTTTCTTACTTGGCTTTATAACACCTTCTTACTTCCTCCTACGTCCCGTTCCAGAATTTCCGTTCATTTTTGCAACTTATCCTTCCTGGCTTCTCGTACAACTCGCTTAGTTCTTTTCTTCTTCTCCCTATATTATTCCTCTCTTTTCTAATTCATATTTTAAAACTTCTGAATACTTTATTCTTCTCTTATACTACTTACTTCCTCCTTTGTTCCACCAGGGTGTCTCCTTCCACTTCCTTTTATTATTTTTTCTTCCCCCATACCTCCTATGCCACTCCCACCAGACTGTTCTTAAACATTTCCCATTCAACCTCCACACTTAGCATCTAATGTTTTAGTATTAAACTTTTTACATTTCTTAGCTACAGCTCTTTTCCTCTTCATTGTTTAGCCTCCACACCCTTATTCATCTTTCTTGTCTTACTACCTTTATCCTACAATCCTACTTATGTCTGCCACCAACAACCTGTGGTCACTATCTAAGGACACACTTGGTAATACCTTAATGTTTACGATCTTCTTTTTAATTTGTTCATCCATGAGAAAGTAGTCTATCACCGACTTTTGCTTCCCATCCCAATTGTATCTAGAATGATTTCTCGTTCCTTCTTATACCCTATTTCTACCTGCCATTCGTTTCCCATATGCCTTTCTAGGTCTTTCTCAAACTTGTATTTTTCTTTTGCTGGGCACCCCACTGTTGGGGCATATACTTGTTTCACCTCTACCTTTTTTTCTCTGTAATTAATTGTCATCTTCATTATTATACCCTTCATCTCTACTACCTCCGCCTGCAGCCCTTCTCCCACTACGAAGCCTACTCCGTTTCTCCTCCATCATTCTCCATCCAATGTAGAATGAAGCCATTCCTTACTTCCCTCATGTCACTCCCTTTCCACGTGGTCTCGCTCAGGCCCACCTCCCAACTATCTAATCAATATTAAGCCTGATGAAGGTGCTAATAACCTCCCACCACTCTAAATAACATAAAGCCTGATATTGGTGCTAATAACCTCCCACCATTCTAGCTAACAAAAAGCCTGATAAAGGTGTTAATAGCCTTGAACCATTCTAGCCAACATAAATCCTGATGTAAATGCTAATAACCCCAAACCAATTTAGCCAAAATAAAGCCTAATGTATGTGCTAGTAAACTCGCACCATCCTAGCCAACATAAAGCCTGATGTAGGTGCTAATAACATTTCACCATTCTGGCTAACATAAAGCCTGATATAGGTGCTAATAACCTTTCACCTTTCTGGCTAACATAAAGCCTGATATAGGTGCTAATAACCTTTCACCTTTCTGGCTAACATAAAGCCTGATGTAGGTGCTAATAACCTCGCACCAGCCTAGCCACCATAAAGCCTGATAAAGGTGCTAATAACCTTTCACCATTCTGGCTAACATAAAGCATGATGTAGGTGCTAATAAAATTTCACCATTCTGGCTAACATAAAGCTTGATATAGGTGCTAATAACCTTTCACCTTTCTGGCTAACATAAAGCCTGATGTAGGTGCTTATAACCTCGCACCATCCTAGCCACCATAAGCCTACTCTATGTTCCGTTGCAACTCAGCATGCTAAGTAAGTGTGCATTGCACGTTCTCCAATCCATGGCCTTGAAGCACAGAACAACTCGACGCGGGCAAGTTTGTTCTTGAGGCAATGTGCCGTAGGTTGACGCAATCTCAGACCGGGCTTGGCTTTCTTATAAACACAGAAAGGTGTTGCTCATCAAAGTCAAAGAGATTATTTGCAAAATGTACTGTTTTTTGGAAAATATTTCAAATGGATTCTTAGTGCTTTCGTTCTCGTGGCAATTTTTCAGGCAGTCACTGAACATGAAATTTATCAATTTTAATTTCCTAATTCATAAATATCTTTTATGATTTTCTCGTGACCACTGTTTGTTAGATTGTCATCTGGCAATCTCATTCAGGAGGAGTGGCGACTGGCAGTTCCGGGACTACAAATATAACTGTCCTTAACATGCATTCATAAATACCACTGAAGCTATGTTTATGTATAAGTTCAAGTGCTCAGGTTAGATATATATATATATATCTTGGAGAGAAAATATTGTAATAGTAAAAATAAATCTATTTCGAGATTTTGATAAATGTCAACGTTTCGTCGTTTCATGACCCCCTGAAACGAAAAAGTTGTTTTCGCAATGCTGTCTGTCTGTACCTTGGGCTGGAGCCAAAACTACTTTACCGATGGGGCTAAAACTTGGTATCTGGGGTTTTAATAAGGTCCCCCTGAGGGTTTTTTGGAATTGAATAATAACTCTGAATTTAATGGTGGCTTACTAAAGAGCAGAAAGATAAAAATTCGATTTTCTTGAAATTCACGCTAACGATTTATATATAGACACTGTTCATCCATATAAACAAGATGGCAATCCTAATTTTTTGATAAAAATTACTTTGAAGCTATATTACATGTGGGAAAGTTACCCATTCTCATAACTTATTCGCAATTATTTGAGATATGGAATAACTTATCATTGTAAAGTTAAAGATAAACATATTTTATTGGAAATATTTTTTATAAAACCAATAATTTCTAAGCTACAAGCAAATATATCTACTTTTTTAATTCAGATCTTTGAAAATAAATTTTATTCTTATGCTCTTTTCTCAATTTTTCTGCAACAATGTCCCTAGTTCTTAGTGCCATAGAGTAAGTAACAGTGTATATTATTTCATTTATGACCTTTGGTGTAGTGTTTCTACAACAATGTATAGAGTTATTATTTCGTTTCACAAATCTTACGAGTTTTTAGTAAATGTCTATTTTAAGTTAAAAGTGAGATAAAGTCTGTGCACCACTGTACCATTTATTTTTATTAGTATTAAATTTAAACCCAAAGGTCATATTTTCAGCTACATGATCAATGATTAAGTCGCTTTTAAATCCTCTTAAAACAGAAGTTTCCATTTTCTATTGGGTTGAGCAAAAAATGCCTATAAATTGCTGACAGTAGCAGGGAGATTTTTCGCTACCTTACAGGTAGAGAAAGTATTATGATTGCCAAAAAAAATTAATCCGAGATGTTGATGAATTTCAACGTTTCATGACCTCCCGAATCCAAAAAGTGGTTTTTGCAAGGCGTCTGTCTGTCTAGACCTCGGAGTGTAGAGCCTACACATTTTACCGACTGGGCTCAAAATTGGTATCAAGCGTTTTCATAGGGTTTCCCTAAGGTTTTTTTTTATAGCTAACACTAAATTTTTTGGATATTTTCTTTAAAGGTGAAAAGAGAACGAATCGATTTTCTTAAAATCGGCTTTAACGATTTTGATTAAATTTCATTTCTAAGCATTGATAAATATTACAAACAAAATGGCTACTCTCAATTATTTGTCAAAATGACTTCAAGGGTTCCGTTCTGATGCGTAAATTTTAATTTTGTATCATATCTCCGTAACTCTTTGAGATATGAAATTTACTTATAAAGGAAATATTTAGGTTTATTTATAGTAAAAATATTTTATTTGAAACATATTTTTATAAAACCAATCATTTTTAAGTTATACGCAAATAAATATATATATATATATATATATTATATATATATATATTTATAATATATATATATATATATATATTTAACTTTTTGAACACTAATTGTGTATTGCGACCGTAAAAAAATTATAACCTAAGATGTTGATGGATGTCGACTTGTTATGACCCCCAGAGCCCTAAATAGTGATTTTTGCAATGCTGTCTGTCTGTGTGTATGTTTAACCTTAAAAGTAAGAGTAGTTTAATGAAGGGCTAAAATAGAAAGAAAAAAATTAAACATAGGCTATAAACGTTATGATCAAAATTTGTATCTAGGTGTTGATTAAAATTATAAATAAAATGCGTATTTTAATTTTCCCTTGAAAATCATTTTTATAGTACTTTACAGAATCGGAAATCGGCAAGAAACATATACACAAAAAAAAGGAAAAAGGTAGTTTCGAATTTTATATCTTCGTATATTTTCACAAATGATATATTTGGGCACACGAATAACCACTTGTCTGGTATGTATCTGAGCAAGTTCATAGTAACAATAACCACTATTGTTTGAGATGTACCTGAGACAGTCCACAGTAACAATAACCACTATTGTTTTAGATGTATCTGAGGACAGTCCAAAGTAATAATAACCATTATTGTCTGAGATGTATCTGAGACAGTTCATAGTAACAATAACCACTTGTCTGTTATGTATCTCAGACAGTCCACAGTAACAATAACCACTTGTCTGGGATGTATCTCAGACAGTCCACAGTAACAATAACCACTATTGTTTGAGATGTATCTGAGACAGTCCACAGTAACAATAACCACTATTGTTTGAGATGTATCTGATACAGTTCATAGTAACAATAACCACTATTGTCTGAGATGTATCTGAGACAGTTCATAATAACAATAACCACTATTGTTTGAGATGTATCTGAGCAAGTTCATAGTAACAATAACCACTATTGTTTGAGATGTATCTGATACAGTCCACAGTAACAATAACCACTTGTTTGGTATGTATCTGAGACAGTTCATAGTAACAATAACCACTATTGTTTGAAATGTATCTGAGACAGTTCATAGTAATAATAACCATTATTGTCTGATATGTATCTGAGACAGTTCATAATAACAATAACCATATTGTTTGAGATGTATCTGAGCAAGTTCATAGTAACAATAACCACTATTGTTTGAGATGTACCTGAGACAGTCCACAGTAACAATAACCACTATTGTTTTAGATGTATCTGAGACAGTCCAAAGTAATAAATACCTTATTGTCTGAGATGTATCTGAGACAGTTCATAGTAACAATAACCACTTGTTGTTATGTATCTCAGACAGTCACAGTAACAATAACCACTTGTCTGGGATGTATCTCAGACAGTCCACAGTAACAATAACCACTATTGTTTGAGATGTATCTGAGACAGTCCACAGTAACAATAACCACTATTGTTTGAGATGTATCTGATACAGTCCACAGTAACAATAACCACTATTGTTTGAGATGTATCTGATACAGTTCACAATAACAATAACCACTATTGTTTGAGATGTATCTGATACAGTCCACAGTAACAATAACCACTATTTTCTGAGATGTATCTGATACGGACCACAGTAACAATAACCACTATTGTTTGAGATGTATCTGATACAGTCCACAGTAACAATAACCACTATTGTTTGTGATGTATCTGATACAGTCCACAGTAACAATAACCACTATTGTTTGAGATGTATCTGATACAGTCCACAGTAACAATAACCACTTGTCTGGTATGTATCTGAGACAGTTCATAGTAACAATAACCACTATTGTTTGAAATGTATCTGAGACAGTTCATAGTAATAATAACCATTATTGTCTGATATGTATCTGAGACAGTTCATAATAACAATAACCCTATTGTTTGAGATGTACCTGAGACAGTCCACAGTAACAATAACCACTATTGTTTTAGATGTATCTGAGACATTTCCAAAGTAATAATAAACCATTATTGTCTGAGATGTATCTGAAACAGTTCATAGAAAACAATAACCACTATTATTTGAAATGTATCTGAGACAGTTCATATTAATAATAACCATTATTGTCTGAGATGTATCTGAGACAGTCATAGTAACAATAACCACTATTGTTTGAGATGTATCTGATACAGTCCACAGTAACAATAACCACTATTGTTTGAGATGTATCTGAGACAGTCCACAGTAACAATAACCACTTTCTGGTATGTATCTGAGACAGTTCATAGTAACAATAACCACTATTGTTTGAAATGTATCTGAGACAGTTCATAGTAATAATAACCATTATTGTCTGATATGTATCTGAGACAGTTCTTTACTAACAATAACCACTATTGTTTGAGATGTACCTGAGACAGTCCACAGTAACAATAACCACTATTGTTTGAGATGTATCTTATACAGTCCACAGTAACAATAACCACTATTGTGTGAGATTTATCTGTAACAGTCCACAGTAACAATAACCTTATTGTTTGAGATGTATCTGATACAGTCCACAGTAACAACAACCACTATTGTCTGAGATGTATCTGAGACAGTCCACAGTAACAATAACCACTATTGTTTAAGATGTATCTGATACAGTCCACAGTAACAATAACCACTATTGTTTGAGATGTATCTGATACAGTTCACAATAAAAAATAACCACTATTGTTTGAGATGTATCTGATACAGTCCACAGTAACAATAACCACTGTTGTTTGAGATGTATCTGAGACAGTCCACTGTAACAATAACCACTATTGTCTGAGATGTATCTGATACAGTCCCACAGTAACAATAACCACTATTGTTTGAGATGTATCTGATACAGTCCACAGTAACAATAACCACTATTGTTTGAGATGTATCTGTAACAGTCCACAGTAACAATAACCACTATTGTTTGAGATGTATCTGATACAGTCCACAGTAACAACAACCACTATTGTCTGAGATGTATCTGAGACAGTCCACAGTAACAATAACCACTATTGTTTGAGATGTATCTGATACAGTCCACAGTAACAATAACCACTGTTGTTTGAGATGTATCTGAGACAGTCCACAGTAACAATAACCACTTTTGTCTGAGATGTATCTGATACAGTCCACAGTAACAATAACCACTATTGTTGAGATGTATCTGAGACAGTTCATAGTAACAATAACCACTATATTTTGAAATGTATCTGAGACAGTTCATAGTAATAATAACCACTATTGTCTGATATGTATCTGAGACAGTTCATAATAACAATAACCACTATTGTCTGAGATGTATCTGAGACAGTTCATAGTAACAATAACCACTATTGTTTGAGATTTATCTGAGACAGTTCATAGTAACAATAACCACTATTGTTTGAGATGTATCTGATACAGTCCACAGTAACAATAACCACTATTTTTTTGAGATGTATCTGTAACAGTCCACAGTAACAATACCACTATTGTCTGAGATGTATCTGAGACAGTCCACAGTAACAATAACCACTATTGTTTGAGATGTATCTGATACAGTCCACAGTAACAATAACCAATATTGTTTGAGTGTATCTGATACAGTCCACAATAACAATAACCACTATTGTTTGAGATGTATCTGATACAGTCCCAGTAACAACAACCACTATTGTCTGAGATGTATCTGAGACAGTCCACAGTAACAATAACCACTATTGTTTGAGATGTATTTGAGACAGTCCATAGTAATAATAACCATTATTGTCTGAGATGTATCTGAGACAGTTCATAATAACAATAACCAATTGTTTGAGTTTATCTGAGACAGTTCATAATAACAATAACCACTATTGTTTGAGTTTGTATCTGATACGTCCACAGTAACAACAACCACTATTGTCTGAGATGTATCTGAGACAGTCCACAGTAACAATACCACTATTGTTTGAGATGTATCTGATACAGTCCACAGTAACAATAACCAATATTGTTTGAGATGTATCTGATACAGTCCACAATAACATATAACCACTATTGTTTGAGATGTATCTGATACAGTCCACAGTAACAATAACCATGTTGTTTGAGATGTCCACAGTAACAATAACCACTATTGTCTGAGATGTATCTGATACAGTCCACAGTAACAATAAACCACTATTGCTGAGATGTATCTGATACAGTTCACAGTAACAATAACCACTTGTCTGGTATGTATCTGAGACAGTTCATAGTAACAATAACCACTATTGTTTGAAATGTATTTGAGACAGTCCATAGTAATAATAACCATTATTGTCTGAGATGTATCTGAGACAGTTCATAGTAACAATAACCACTATCGTTTGAGATTTATCTGAGACAGTTCATAGTAACAATAACCACTATTATTTGAGATGTATCTGATACAGTTCATAGTAACAATAACCACTATTGTCTGAGATTATCTGATACAGTTCACAGTAACAATAACACTATTGTCTGAGATGTATCTGAGACAGTCCACCAGTAACAATAACCACTATTGTTTGAGATGTATCTGATACAGTTCATGTAACAATAACCACTATTGTTTGAGATGTATCTGAGACAGTCCACAGTAACAATAACCACTATTGTTTGAGATGTATCTGATACAGTTCATAGTAACAATAACCATTATTGTCTGAGATATATATAGTCTTCCTCTGACTCTTTGAGACGTGATTTGATAGAATGGTTGGGTCTTATTTAATGGAGTGTTGAAATCCTGTTTTGTGCTTGTCGTCGCTGATTGACTGCTTGGCAAGAATTAGGACTACTACCGCATCAAAGTTGATCTGATTGGCGTCTCTGTACTCTTGTTAGAGACGGTGGACCATCATGCTCGTGTTATCCATACTCTGCGCCTACACAAATTATTCATTCCGAAACAATCCTCGCCAGCAACATCGCATGCAAATTTTATAGCTGTGAGATTTTTAACGATCACTTTATAAAGACAAGGTTTACAAGCACGTGGCTCACAAATTAACTTGAATGACATTTCACTTCGAACTATTTATACATCAGCATTATGAAATCCCTGCTGATACTAAATGAATTCCCTGACATACTGTATGAATATAAGTATATGAAAATACATGTTAGATATATGCTTGGGAGATTCGCTTTAATCTCAGACTTTCAGTCTCATTAACCTATCGTTATATTGAGGGGTTTTTAGTAATTAGTGAATGATACAGATCTTGGGTTTTAGTGAATTAGTGAAACATAACGCTCTTGGGTTTTAGTAAATTTAGTGAATGATACAGCTCTTGGGTTTTAGTAAATTATTGAATGATACAACTCTTGGGTTTTAGTAAATTAGTGAATCATCCGATCTTGGGTTTTAGTAAATTAGTGAATATACCGCTCTTGGTGTTTAGTAAATTAGTGAATGAACTGCTCTTGGGTTTTATTAAATTAGTGAATGATACAGCTCTTGGGTTTTAGTAATTAGTGAATGATACAGCTCTTGGGTTTTTTGTAAATTAGTGAATGATACAGCTCTTGGCCTTTATTAAATTATGGTGATACAGCTTTGGGTTTTGTAAATTAGGAATGTACAGCTCTTGGGTTTTAGTAAATTATGAATGATACAGCTTTGGATTTTAGTAAATTATGAATGAAACAGCTCTTGGGTTTTAGTAAATTAGTGAACATACCGCTCTGGGGTTTTTGTAAATTAGTGAATCATACCGCCTTGGGTTTTAGTAAATTGTGAATGATACAGCTTGGGTTTTTAATAAATTATTGAAAAACGCTCTTGGGGTTTTTGTAAATTGTGAATCATACCGCCTTTGGGTTTTAGTAAATTAGTGAATGGAACAGTCTTGGGTTTTAGTAAATTAGTGAATGATACAGCCTTGGTTTTAGTAAATTAGTGAAGATCAGATCTTGGGTTTTAGTAAATTAGTGAAGATACAGCTCTTGGGTTTTAGTAAATTATGAATTATACAGCTCTTGGTTTTTAGTAAATTAGTGATTGTACAGCCTTGGGTTTTATTAAATAGTGAATGATACAGCTCTTGGGTTTTAGTAAATAGGAAGGACAGCTCTTGGTTTTATTAAATTATGAAAATACAGCTCTTGGGTTTTAGTAAATTAGTGAAGATACCGCTCTTGGGTTTTAGTAAATTAGTGAATGATACAGCTCTTGGGTTTTAGTAAATTTTTGAAGATACAGCTCTTGGGTTTTAGTAAATTTGTAATGATCAGACTTTGGGTTTTAGTAAATTATGAATTATACACTCTTGGGTTTAGTAAATTAGTGAATGATACACTCTTGGTTTTAGTAAATTAGTGAATGATCAGTCTTGGGTTTTAGTAAATTAGTGAATGATACAGATCTTGGGTTTTAGTAAATTAGTGAATGATACAGCTATAGGATTTAGTAAATTAGTGAATGATTTCGCTCTTGGGTTTTAGTAAATTAAGAAGATACAGATCTTGGGTTTAGTAAATTAGTGAATGATACAGCTCTTGGGTTTTTCCGTAAATTATTGAATGATACAGCTCTTGGGTTTTTTAAATTATTTAATGATACAGCTCTCTGGTTTTAGTAAATTAGTGAATCAACCGCTCCGTTTTTAGTAAATTAGTGAATCATACCGCTCTTGGGTTTTAGTAAATTAGTGAATGATACAGCTTTGGGTTTTAGTAAAATATTGAAAGATACAGCTCTTGGGTTTTAGTAAATTAGTGAATGAACAGATCTTGGGTTTTTGTAAATTAGTGAAATTAACACACTTGGTTTTAGTAAATTAGTAATTACAGCCTTTGGGTTTTTAAATTGTGAATGATACGCTCTTGGGTTTTAGTAAATTGTGAATGAACGACTTGGGGTTTTGTAAATTGGAAGATCAGCTATAGGGGGGTTTTAGAAATTAGTATGATACAGCTCTTGGTTTTTTTTAAATTAATGAATGATACAGATCTTGGGTTTTGTAAATTATAATATACAGCTCTTGGTTTTTTTTAAATTATTGAATGATAAGCCTTGGGTTTTATTAAATTAGTGAATGATCAGCTCTTGGGGTTTTAGTAAATTAGTGAATCATACCGCTCTTTGGGGTTTTGTAAAAAAAGGAAATACCCCCCTTGGGTTTTTTTAAATTTTGAAATTATACAGCCTTGGGTTTTTTTAAAAAAATGAATCAAAGCCTTGGGTTTTATAAATTAGTGAATCATATGCTCTTCGGTTTTGTAAATTAGTGAATCATCACCCTTTGGGGGTTTTTTAAAAATTGTGATTGGACAGCTCTTGGGTTTTTTTTTTTTTAAATTATGAAGAAAAAATCTTGGGTTTTTTATATTTTGAATGAACAGCTCTTGGGGTTTTAGTAAATTAGTGATTAATACAGCTCTTGGGTTTTGTAAATTAGTGAATCATACAGATCTTGGGTTTTAATAAAAGGAAAATCAGCTCAGGGTTTTAGTAAATTAGTGAATGATACACTTTTTTATTTAAATTAGTGAAATACAGATTTGGTTTTGTAAATTTGGAATATACAGCTCTTGGGTTTCAGTAATTTTTGGAAAAACAGTTTGGTTTATTAAATTAGTGAATGTACAGTCTTGGGTTTTTAGAAATTGGGAAAAAACCGCTTTTTTGGGTTATAGTAAATTAGTGAATGATAATTTTGGTTTTAGTAAATTTTTGATGGAACTTTTGGGTTTTAGAAAAATTAGTGAATCATAAGCTTTTTGGGGTTTTGTAAATGAGTGAATAAAATTTAACCCCGGGTTTTAGAAAATTAATGAAAGCCCTTGGGAGTAAATTATGAAAAAACAGCTCTTGGGGTTTAGAAAATGGTGAATCATCCCGCTCTTTTTTATGTAAATTATGAAGATACACCGGGGTTTTTTTGAAAAGGAATATACAGCCTTGGGTTATAGAAAATTTTTGAATGTACAGATCTGGGTTTTAGAAATTTTTGTAAATGAACAGCTTTTGGGGTTTTGAAAATGAGTGAACATACAGCTTTTGGGTTTTGAAAAGAGTGAATCATACCGCTCTTTTTTTTAGTAAATGATGAATCATACGCTCTTGGGGTTTTGTAAATTATAATCTTCAGCTCTTGGGTTTTAGTAAATTAAAATGAATCATACAGCTTTGAGTTTTGAAATGAGTAAAACATCGCTTTTGGGGGTTTTGTGTTTTTGAATGATCAGCTCTTGGGTTTTAGTAAATTAGAAAAAGATACAGCTCTTGGGTTTAGTAAATTTGTGAAAAATACGCTCTTGGTTTTTATAAATTGTGAATGATACATTTCTTGTTTTTTTTGTAAATGAGTGAATCAACCGCCTTGTTTTTAGTAAATGAGTGAATCAACGTCTTGGGGTTTTTTTGAAATTTTTGAAGATACAGCTCTGGGTTTTTTGTAAATTAGTGAATCAAAGCTCTTTGGGTTTTATAAATTGTGAATCAACAGCTTTTGGGGTTTTTTGTAAATTTGAATGAACAGTTCTTGTGTTTTAAAAAAGGTGAATCATACCGCCTTGTGTTTTAGTAAAAAAGTGAATCATACAGCTCTTGGGTTTTAGTAAATTTTGAAGAACAATCTTGGTTTTTTGTAAATTATGAATGATAACTTTTGGGGGTTTTAAAAAGAGTGAATCAACCCCTCTTGTGTTTTTTAAAAGGTGAATCATACAGTTTTGGGGGTTTTTTGAAAATTAGTGAATGATATAGCTCTTGGGTTTTGTTTTTTAGTGAATATCAGTCTTGGGGTTTTTTAAATTATTAAGGTACAGCTCTTGGGTTTAGAAATTTTTTAACAACACTTTTTATTTTTAAAGGGGGGTCATACCGCCTTTGTTTTTTTAAAAGAGGAACATACAGCCCGGTTTTTTTGAAAATTTTGTGAATGTATAGCTTTTGGGGTTTTTTAAAAAAATTGGGAATCATACAGCTCTTGGGTTTTAAAAATTTATGAACAAAAGCCTTGGGTTTTTAAAAAATTTTTTAATGATACAGCTCTGGGTTTTAGTAAATTTTTGGAAGAACACTCGGGTTTTTTGTAACTGAGTGTCATAACCCCCTTGTGTTTTAGTAAAATTTGAATGATACGCTCTTGGGGTTTTAAATTTTTGAAGTACAGCTCTTGGGTTTTTGTAAATTAGTGAATGATACAGCTCTTGGTTTTGGGGAAAGAGTGAACTACAGCTCTTGGGTTTTAGTAAATTAGGAATCATACAGCCTTGGGTTTTGTAAATTAGTGAACATACCGCTCTTGGTTTTAGAAATTTTTGTGAATCATACTCCCTTTGGGTTTTTTGTAAATTATGAATGATATAGCCTGTTTTTTTAGTAAATTAGCAAGATACAGCTCTTGGGTTTTTTAAATTTTTTAATATACAGCTTTTTTGGGGTTTTTAAATTAGTGAATGATACGCTTTGGTTGAAAAATGAGTGATCAACCGCTTTGTTTTAGTAAATGAGTGAATCAAAATCTTTTGGGGTTTTTTGTAAATTAGTGAATGATATACTCGGGTTTTTTGAAAATTAGTAATGATACAGCTCTTGGTTTTAGTAAATTTTTGAAGGACAGCTCTTGGGTTTTATAAATTTGAAAAAAAGGGGGGGGGGGGGTGAAAATAGCCTTGGGTTTTATAAATTATAAGATAAGCTCTTGGGTTTAGAAAATTTTGTGTTTAAAAGGGTCTTGGGTTTTAGAAATGATAAAATACCCCTTTTGTGTTTAGAAATTAAATGAATGATACAGCTCTTGGGTTTTGTAAATTAGTGAATGATACAGTTTGGTTTTTTTTAAAAATTGGAATATACAGCTCTTGGTTTTCAGTAAATTAGTGAATCTACCGCTCTTGTGTTTTAGTAAAGATGAATCATAAATCTTGGGTTTTAGTAAATTTTGAATATACAGCTCTTGGGTTTTAGTAAATGAGTGAATCAACAGCTTTTGGGGGTTTAGTAAATTATTGAATGTACGCTTTTTGGGTTTAGTAAATTAGTGAATCATACAGCTCTTGTGTTTTAGTAAATTGTGAATGTCAGTTTTTGTTTTAGGAATTTGTGATTGATCAGCTTTTGGGGGTTTTGTAAATTAGTGAAGATACAGCCATTGGTTTTATAAATTATTAATGATACAGCCTTAGTTTTAGAAATTAGTGAATGATACAGCTTTGGGGTTTTAGTAAAAAGTGAATCTACACTCTTGGGTTTTTTAAACCGTCCTATTTTAATTTTAAAGTAATGTTGCAAAACCCCTCTTACTGACCATCTCCTATTAAACTAAAGAAAGTGATATAATCAGTCTGTGATAAAATAATGTCAAACGGAATTTTTTGAAAAGTATGGTAAAAACCGCTACTAACAAACAAACAGACACATTGTTTCCTGTCAAAGTAGGGGTGAAAAAAATCTGTGGGGGGGGGTTTCGGGGGAGTTTCTGGTAAATAAGTTACAATCAGGGTTTTAAAAAAAAGGTAGAATGAACCCTCCTTCGTCCCCCCAGTTTGTATTGGAACCCGTCCCCCTTCGACAAACCCCAAATTCCCCCATTTGTATTGGAACCCTGTCCCCCTCAACAAACCCCACGATTCCACCGTTTGTTTTGGAAACCCCCGTCCCCCCGACAAACCCCCCTGATTCCACCAGTTTGTTTTGGGGAACCCGTCCTCCCCAACAACACCATAGATTCCACCAGTTTGTTTTGGGAAACCCGGGGCCTCCTCGACAAACCCCACTAAATTCCACCAGTTTGTATTGGAACTCTGTCCTCCTCAAAAAACCCCCTAATTCCACCGTTTTTTTTGGAACCCTGCCCTCCCCAACAAACCCCCCTAGACCACCAGTTTGTTTTGGGAAAGGGTCCCCCTAAAAAACACCCAAAAATTACCAGTTTGTTTGAACCCTGTCCTCCCCAAAAAACCCCACAGATTCCCCCCTTTGTATTGGAACCCTGCCCCCTTAACAAACACCACTAGATTCCACCAGTTTGTTTTGGGGAAACCCTGTCCCCCTCGACAAACCCCCCTAGATTTCCCCCAGTTTGTATTGGAACCCTGTCCTCCTCGACAAACCCCCCAAAATTTCCCCCCGGGGATCTATAAGAAGTGGCCCACTTGGGTGTCCCACGTTTAAAATCACTACTCTCGCAATAACGAATTTTAAGAGGGGGATATCGAGGTTCGACCCTAGTAGGGTGTATGAGGAGTTTTCCACTCTCCTCCATTAAAATTTGGGGGACTCTTCCCCGATTTTGGGTTTTGGAAATTAGTAAAGAAAATTCAAACGTATTTCTTTGTTGCCAAAAAAAAACTTTACGTTTATTTGTTTATTTTATGAATGATAAATTTATCAAAATTTACAGCTTCGATCACATCTCTGCGGTGAATTATTAAAATTGTCTTGTAATTTTAGTAGTAACTTTTGCTGTTCTTCCCCAAAAAAAAAGGGGCCCAATTTTTTTGCCTGAAGCGCTCATTTTAAATAGCAGATGGAACTAACAATAACACTTTTTTAAAAAAAAAAACTAGTAGAAACAGTTACGAAAGAGACATGCTTTCAATATTGTCTTAAAAATAAAATGAAAACCAAAAATTTTTTTTTTACCGATGTGATAAAAAAACAGCTTATAACATAGACTAAGTGGCTGTATTATTAAGCCCATTTTTTAAAAAAAAATAATTTCAAATTCCACCCCCTTTCATCAATTACAACACAAAAAAAAGAAATTTTTTTTGAAGTACACTTTCTACCCCTTTCCCTGAAATTTGAAAATGACATTGACCGATTTCTTCTTGTTTTATCCCCCGTTCGTTTACCATCCACCCCTCTCGTGACCGTCTGCTCCATGTTACGTAAGTCGTTTTTATCCCATTCTCGCTCTATAAAATTTTAAAGAAGCCCCTTCGTGTTTTTCTCCAAGGATCGGGGGGGAAGTAATCGATTTCCTTCTTAGTTCTGCCTTTTTATGAAAACAATACCCCCCTTCCCCCCCCCCTTTTTTACAAATTGGTTTCCTGCCCTCAAAGTGACAGTCACACACGATCAAATGGAATGGATTGAAAGATTTGGTAAAGGGGGGTCGTTTGACTGATCACTTTTATTTTGTCTTGTTTTTTTTTCTGACTATGCTCGTTTACCGCAGTGGTCAGTCTCGGCATCTCCTTTTTTAGCGGTAGTTGAAACAAAACTCACACTTTCGGGGAAAAAAAGAAAAAAATAGACTTTAATACAATGGGTATGCTCATAAAAGTTGACAACCGTATGGAAATTAAAACTGGAAAGAAGCATTTTAATATTTATTAAAAAAAATTTGGCCCCAAATAAACAAATATATCGCAATGACGAAACTATAACAATAAACAAAAACATTTACAAGTTTTTAAAAAAAAAACATTTAACAAAATATGACCCACAAATCATTACTCACAAAAATTTAAAACAAAACAACACAAAAACCCACTTACCTTCTATAAACTGCTAATGTTTAAAAATTTCTAGCAAAAAGTGTGGGGCATGTATAAAACACATTCCATCCAACGAGGAGGGAAATCTTTGTGAAAGATCTTTTAAAAATTACTTCGTTGTGCTGTCAGACATCCCCAATGGAAAGAGGAACCCCAAACCGACATACAATGGACAAGAGTGAACCTCAAGCATGCAATGGCAAGAGGAACCAACACAGAATACAATTGGGGGAAGAGTGAACCCCCACAGACATGCAAAAGGGCAAGAAACCAAACCGACATACAAGTGGCAAGTGTTCCATCCAACATACAAGGGACAAGAGGAACCCCCACGACAACAATGGATAAGAGTGAACCATCACTAGTTGGGGGCCAGTCCCCGGTCAATCAGTCCCCCATTTTACCGACCGCTTGCAGACTGAGCTAGACTGTCCTTAGTTGGGTGTGTTGTGCCCTAAAGACACAGCCCGGGGCCGGAGTTAACGAATATACTCTTAATGTATCTTATAGCTTTTTTTAAATTAGATAACGTTTTAAAACACTCTATAGTTTTTTTTTGTAAAAGTGACGACACAAATTTTCTGAAAAAATTTAAAATATTTGCGATGGGGACGGGACAAGGACCTAAGCTGAGGTTCAAGGGCAAGAAAAAACCCAATTATCTCTACCACCTATCAGGAAAGAATAGTCAAATAAAAATTGGGTAAATTAAATTATTATTATTATTTGACTTCCCTTAAGCGTTCGATAGAGAGAAGTGACAGTAACGAGCTGAAGACGGAAAGATCAAAAGCGCAGAGAGATAGTATGTCACCCAGTCTGTTCAACTTGTTTGGAGATTGGATGGTCAAAAAGCCCAAAGGGGGCGTGGCAGTTTCAGGATAGGAGGGTGTGTCATCAACAAGTTAAATACTCAGGTGATCTAGCTTTTGCTGGCCAGAAATAAAGAGGATTTGGGGCAGGTAATGATGGACTGGCTTGAAGAGATAGGGAGAAAAAAATGGCATGGGCTCAACATTGAGAGGTCAAGAGTGATGGTGATTTCAAAAAATAAAAGACCCACTAAAAATAAAAATTGAAAACCGAATTGGAAAACATGGGGAAAATTAAAGAAACCTGGGAAGTCTTCTGAAAAAGGATCCCTACTGCCCCAAAGGGAAAAATAGGTCTAGGATCGCCACGGCCCAGGAAGCTTTCAAAAAGGGAAAAAAAGGAGGTTACTGCTGGCAAACAAGTTTAGATTGGGAAATGAGGGGAAAAAACTGATGGGAAAAGCTCCATTTGGAGTATCGTGTTTTAGGAGCAAAAAAAAACTTGGATCTTGGGAAAATGGAAAAAAAAAATACTTGGAGAGCTTCAAAATGTGGTGCTGGAGAAGACTGGAGGGAAAATTTTTATGGACAGAAAAAATGGGGTTTAAAAAAAAAAAGTCCTAAGAAGAGTGGGGGAGAAGAGAACCATTTTGATGTGGTTGCGAAATGGTTTAATGGATTTTGTTCAAAAATTAATGTTTACCTTTTGTTTTTTTGGGTATACTTCAAGATGTTTTTTTTATGACCCTGACCCTTTTAAAATTTAAAGGGCATTTTTTGTAATGAAATTTTCAAAAATGGCTTTAATTATGGTTTTTTAAAAAGGATTGGGTCTGGGGAGTGTTTGGTTTACAAATAACACTGTAAACTTGTTTTTTTTGGGGGGAACATTTGTTTTTAAAGGTGGTTTACTGATGACTGTTTAAAATTTAATAAATTATATATATTTTTTTAAAAAACTAACGACTAGGTTCAAAAATGGGTATCTGGAAGGGTTTTTTTACAATATTTAAAAATTTTTATTGGTTGTATTTTCTTTTAAAAAATTATTTTTTAGTTTTTTTTGATTAATGACTTTTTAAAAAATTTGAAAAAACTTCCAATGATTTTGTTGAAAAAATTTGGGATGTAAAACTATTTTTGATGAAAGTATGTTTATTTTTTAAAATAAAATAATCTAAGGGCTTAAAAAGAACCCTCGATCATTTTTAACATTTAAGATATTAATCATTATTTCGTAAAATGTTTTCTGTATTTTTTGAAGGGTACAAATATATTTTAGAAATAAATTTCCCCTTGAATAAATAATTGAATTAAAAAAACCTTTTAACCGAGAATTAAAAAAAACTCCTTTATTTTTTCAAATTTTTAATTTAAAAAACCCGGGAAAACCAAGGTCTTAAAAATATGTA
>JBCFYV010003508.1:4712090-4729408 GCA_039000515.1 Timema cristinae | reverse complement strand
TCTGATATCGTGCGGAACGCACTTGCTATTCGTAAAGCGCTCAGCCGATAGACTGGTGTCACTTTACGACGGGACTCCTGGAGCGTCAGTACATCGGCCCAGATGGAAATGCCATACGTGAGGACTGACGTGACGACTGATGACAGGAGTGCTCTCCTTCTCTGTTTGGGGCCCCCCACATTGGGCATGAGCCGTGATAGAACAGCCCCAACCACAGATGCCTTGGCACTGGCATGCTCCGCCTGCTGCTTAAAGTTGAGTCTCGAGTCAAGCATCACCCCCAAATACCGAATGCACGGCTGGGACGTGATCTCATGCTTACCTACTTGCAGTGAGATCGTCTCAAGCTTCTTCCTGCTGGTGAGCAATACTGCCTCGGTTTTGTGCTCTGCCAGCTTCAGGCCAACCGGATCCATCCACCGATGAATCCTCATGAATACGATCTCAAAGAGGTTTCCAATGTCCTCCAGGTGTTTTCCTACAATGACAAGAGCGACATCATCAGTGAAGGCCATGGGTATGTGTGTGTGTGTGGTTGGGTGTGTGTGTGTGTGTGTGTGTATATATATATATATATATATATATATACTCCTGACTAACATAAATTAAATTCATACTGCATTTGCTCAAATGTATTCGCTAACCAAGAGGTGTGAGAATTTTGTTCTTATGCATAACTCGGTATATAATTTGTTGATTTTGGCAATTCTTATAACCTTAGATTTTTAAAGAATTTACCAATTGTTTATACTAATGGAACATTTTAATAATGTACAAAATATTTATTTCAATTATTCACTCTTCTCGAATATTTTAACGGATCATAGGTCTTTTGCCTCTTGGAAAATAAAAAAGTAGCTTGTACACAATGTTTTAAACCAATTAGTGAACTTTATTCATAATTGTATAGCCCCTTAAAATCTGGTGAGATCGTGTGAACTTGTAACGAGTAATGTAAAATGCTGTGCGAATCATTTGACTTAACACTACTAACTATTGTGTAAGTATCAAACATGACTGATCAATAATAATAATTGTATGTGTTGGGTAAATATGACGCATAACCATGATTAAGTTTTTTTTATTATTATTTAGCACCGCGTCATACTACCCGTTTGGGTTATACGCTTTAAGTACTAACTACGCTAATGGATTAGGAATTGGGACGGTTGAATTAGAGGAAGTGAACTCGCATTTGCGTTGATGGAGAGTGTAAAGCCATTCAGGAACACCCCCCCCCCCCACCCCCAGTTCACCCGACCGAGATTCGAACCTCGATCTCCCGTCCTCAGCAGTCGATCTCAACACGAATAGCGCGTTAGCCAACTAAGCCACTGAGGCGGGTCATGATTAAGTACCATGTAAGTATCAATTTTAACTTTGTTCAGTGAATTATACATATCTCTGACCAAAAAATGGTGGTTAAATATAAAGGGGAGTTAATAAATGGGAGGGTGATAATATTTCTTATAAGTACGATGCATGACTCTAACAAGCATGAAGCATGACATGATTGATGGAGTATTAAAAAGGATTAAGTTTTTGGTAGTGACGTCACAAGAGAAATACATTTATTAATTCGTCAGAACTCAACTTGGTTGAAGTAGCGCAGCAGAACTACCGAAAGGCTGAGTATCTGGTATAAACCCTGTCTTGGACCGCGTTTCACCACCCGTTCAGTTTATACAGGGTGTACCTTAACACGTTGTGCCCACTTTAGAGGGGACCGGAGACACACAAACAATGAAAATAGTTCATATAAAAATGTGCCTCATTTGACCTTGTTTACGAGTTATACTGATGTTGTACTCCAGTTGTGTGGAGCTGCTGAACATTATAGAAAGTGCTCAAAATTGCCATTTTCAGCCTGAAAGCAGGCCTGCAGTAATCCTGTCACAATTTCTCAAAACGATACCAGTTCTTTGTCGGATTCGTTGGCAGCCATTGCCAGCATCAAATACCTCGCCAACGTATACAAGAAGGCTACAAATGAATCCGCCAAGGTTCTGGTATTTTTGAAAGAGTGCGGCATTTCTCGACATGATGACTGAAAGCTTGCATTCAGGCCGAAGATGTCCATTTTGAGCCCTTCCTATAATGTTCAGCAGCTCCACATTACTGGAGTAAAAGCATCATTAACTAGGAAACAAGGTCAAATGGGACAGTTGTCCCTCCTGCTCACCGCTGAAGTGAGTTCCAAACGTTAGGTACGCTCTGTACATATTAATGTATACATCGTGGTAGGGGGGATTAAGGTATAATTTAAATGGAATGTGCATTCATTTGTGTAGAGAGAATTAAACTATTGGGGGGGGGGGGGGGACATCTTCAGTACACTCAACTGGGATTCGAACCCCGATCTCCCCATCCCCAACAATCCAGTGTAACTCTAGATTGACTCGTTAAGGCTATGTGACCGTGTGATGCGGGTGTATTATTCCTGGCACAAATGTATTATTAAAAGTTTAATAAGAGTTTGTTCACCTTCTATTAATTGTGAATGGAGGGTCTAGTTATGTTGTTTTCCGGAGAATTAATCTGGATTGAACTGCGCAGCCAATCAACGGTGGAAGAAAAATGTAAGCACAAACCAATCTGATCTGGAATATTAAAAAGCTGCTAGATCTTCTTTCATGTACAGTCTAGTTTTCAAAGGAAGGGCCTTATCTGACCTAGAAAAGTTTATAGATCTATTTTCACGTATTCATACGTCAAGTCGCGTGATATTCAGCTGTCACTTTTGATATAATATTATACTATCGAAAATTATAAAATAAAGCTGCTACTACAACTAAAGATCTAGATGTCCTGGTTTGATCCTCGGCGCTTTCAGATTTTCTGGAACGGGTTATCGGAATTGTACCTCTACCTTCATACCAAATTCAAATCCCCCCTCCCCTATTTCCTGGAGTTTTAGTTTAAAATATTTGCATACGCTTTTAATTATTTGTAGGTCTGCTTGCGGAATATAAGTTATCTACGACACCGAGAAGTAGGTATATTAGTTTTGTAAATTTTGAATCCACCCCCCACTCCCCCTTGCATTTTCCCAACTTGCCTTGAGTAGCTTTAAATTTTAAGATTTATTTGGCTATTTGTATTTTTCTATCTACCTGTCCTGGCAAATTTCAGACCTTTATATTTATTTGTAGTTGTTTCTATAACTGGTTAGCGAACTCCAGTAATCTATCAAGCAGATTATTAGTTTAATATTATTAGTTCTGGTAATGTTCAGCTCCTGACTCTCCCAGTCATTCCTTCGACTCACACTTAGAAATTTTAAATTTTATGATTAATCTGGAAGGAGCTTCTACCTGCGTGTAAAAATTAAAACTTCGTGAAATTGACTACTCAACTTTTTAATTTGCAAACTTTAGTCAATATTGTTAATTTAAATATAAATTAACGATATAATTTGAAATAAATATTTCCTCACTCTAGGAAAGTAGTTCTTAAATCAAAGAATGTAGATAAAAGTTCTACTAAGACCAGATCATTTTGGGATCAGTGGTAAATATCAAATAAATGGCACGGAACTCCGCACGGACTTTCTCACTCTATTGTTTAAAAATGGAGATATTTACTCAAAACTCGTAATATATGTGAAACGAAATAATGTACACTAGGAAACCCAAGCATAAATTGCCCTATATTTACGTAAAACATTTGATTCCCGGTTTTAAATTTGATATTTTTGTAATCAGTGTCCTCATTTGTATGTTTGAACCAATAAAAAAGATCAATTTCGGGTCCAAAAGGGTCAACACTTCGTAGTAAAATGTTGACTTCCAGATAAAAATTTTAAAAATTTATTAGGTGTTGAACACCTTCAGGTCATCGCATTGTTATTAAATTCATCATTTATATATTTTGACCAAAATAAAATGTAAATATTGACTATTGAGTCTAAAATGATAGAGATAAATCATTGATGTACAAACAAGGGGTTTAAGGAAAAATTACATAAATTTTTGAGAGATTTGCTAATGTTTTAACTATTGCATTAACGTTGTATCTCTGTACCACTAAAGCTCAAATGGTATTAATATAATTGTCAATATCTCAGAAACTATTGGTTTTATAGAACTATATTTCAATTAGAAGTTCTTTATTGTTAATAGTGCTACAATTTTGCAATGATAAGTTATTTAGAATCTCAAATAGTTGCAGAAATATGGAAATTTCGGCTTCTGTAAAGAATCTTAAGAGTAATTTTCTTGGGAAATGAAAATAGCAATTTTGTTTATAATCCTAATTAACGCCTATAGATGAAATTTAATCAAAATCGTTAGAGCCGATTTTGAGAAAAACTTTATATTCTCGTTTCGCCATTTAGTACACTACTCCTAATGTTAGGCTTACACAGACACACAAACAGACGGCAAAAAAACAACACTTTTTAGGGTTTGGGGGGTCATGAAACGTCGAAATCCATCAAAATCTCTAATTAGATTTTTTTTTGACGATCACAACAGTATTATCTACCTGTAAGATAGCAAGAAAGTAGAAATAAAGACTAAGAAAAAATGTCAATACAAACAAAATTATATATTTCTAACCACGTATCGTTGATTCGCTTGGTGTGTTTAATTTGTTGCCATAATATTTATATTAGTTGCACCGTAAAACTTAATCTATTGTTGAGTTATTGTTTTCAACCCAAGAGAAATAGTTTACTTACAGATATAAAAACATGACCACATCTGGGTTTACATGTTGATGTAAGCAAATAATTAAAAGTGGAAAATTCGCTGGAAAAACTAGGTTTGTATTGAAAACTACTACTATATTTACTGATATTCTGGACTCATATCCTTTAAAATTAAAGGTCGTTTGTTAAAATCTGTTCAGCCATTTTCTCAGTTTCTCTTAATAGAAACGAGCTTATCAAATATTATAAGATATATATTTTAGTTTCGATCTTTGTATTTTTGTTTGTGCATATTTTTAGTTTTTTCTCGCATATTTCTTCAGTTTTAATAACAAAATTGCATACCCATTTTGCCAATATTTTGTGCATACAAATATGCAGCCTTATTATTACTCATTGTAAAAATGTGGGTCTTTCCAATTAATTATTGAATGTAAAAGTTTTCGAGACTATGCATTTTTATTATGTACCAAATATTGTGGACGCAATTAAAACATTCGTTCTTCGGACCTCCTCACTTTAGTGGAATCCCAATTAATTTTCTGATCCCACGAATTAACTAATGTCTGTTCACGGTAGGAATTGACTTCTGAAAGGCCTTTTTCCCTACCATAAATCTATTATATAGTAGGATATTGGTAGGAAAAAAGACCTTTCAGAGAGTAATACCTACCGTGAATGGAGTATATCTCCTATTTACTTATTCACGAAATATTATTTTATTTTCAACCACCGTGTGGCAGCTGAACGTAGTGTAGACTACCTCCGCTACGAAGCGCGTCTGTCGGATCTAATAAATGTGGTTGTTGTAGAGTCTGTACTCTAGCGGTAACCTTTCACACTACGTGTACGCTCTGTCTGGCCCTCCTTGTTCCCGGCGTAATACCGATGTCACTTTTCGTCAGTGTATACGTCTGTCGATATGATTGCAATACGTTTTATTCAGGTGTTCCCCACAAGCCATGTGTGATTCTGTAATTGTTGGGAATTGAGGATGCAAAGTATTTCAGAAGTGGTTATAAACAAAATTATCACTCCTGCCCATAGCATTCATTAGCTTTCCCCTTAGTAAATATTATGTCCAAACGATTCTTGCACATAGCACGAGCGCTCTATAGGCCATTCCACTTTTAATTTGCAGTCAAATCTCTTATGGACTCTTACTATCTCTTTCTAACTCATTAATTTCTACGTTAGCGCTATTATTTTTTTCTACCAAGCGACGATGCCGTTTAGTAGCTTAAAAATGAACATCGTTATTTCTATTTAGGAAGCATGCTATATTATATAAAATTCACTGGTGCATCTATTTAAAGCAATATAAACTATCTAACTTTTTTTTTATAAAACTGAAAATTAACATTGTATCTTAGTTTCACGAGTTTCTAAATACATCACGTCACAAGTCCGGTCCCAGTTATGTGGGAAATATAATAATTTTATGTTGGCTGTAGTGAAGGACATGAACAAGTCTGCAAAGTCTGGAATGGATATCCTTCACACAAGGTGTGAAAAGAATTAAAACTTATTATACCTCTTAAAATATTTGAAATAAAAGATGAAAAAGTTGCCTTGATAGAAACTTTTTTACTTTTCTGAAAATTGAAAAAATGACACCTGGAACCTTTGGCTTAGTAAGACAGTGCTCTAACCATTCAGATATCCAGGGTAATTTTTAGATTTTCAGAAGATGATATCTAGATGCGGCTAAATCCTATCTAAATAATATATAATAGCTTTGGCTATTTGCTTTTTAATTTTGATTTAAATAAGTATATTATGTTAAAGTAATTATAGAAATAGTTAAAATTTATAAATATATTTCATGTGCAACAACAATTTACAATAAAATAATATATTTCCGGGTGAAGAAACAAACTGCCAAAGTAGTGGTTGCTACGTCTCAGGGTACGATCAGACTGCGCGAGTGGGCCAAGCAACGCGCTTGAAATATACAACTGGTTGTAACGAGAGGTGGACCTACTGGAGCGAGATAAGCAACGCGCTTGAAATATACAACTGGTTGTAACGAGAGGTGGACCTACTGGAGCGAGATAAGCAACGCGCTTGAAAGATAGAACTGGTTGTAACGAGAGGTGGACAGACTGGAGCGAGATAAGCAACGCGCTTGAAATATATACTGGTTGTAACGAGAGGTGGACAGACTGGAGCCAGATAAGCAACACGCTTGAAATATACAACTGGTTGTAACGAGAGGTGGACAGACTGGAGCGAACCAAGCAACGCGCTTGAAAGATAGAACTGGTTGTAATGAGAGGTGGACAGACTGGAGCGAGATAAGCAACGCGCTTGAAATATACAACTGGTTGTAACGAGAGGTGGACAGACTGGTGCGAACCAAGCAACGCGCTTGAAAGATAGAACTGGTAGTAACGAGAGGTGGACAGACTGGAGCGAGATAAGCAACGCGCTTGAAATATACAACTGGTTGTAACGAGGGGTGGACAGACTGGAGCGAGCCAAGCAACGCTCTTGAAATATACAACTGGTTGTAACGAGAGGTGGACAGACTGGAGCGAGCCAAGCAACGCGCTTGAAATATACAACTGGTTGTAACGAGAGGTGGACAGACTGGAGCGAACCAAGCAACGCGCTTGAAATATACAACTGGTTGTAACGAGAGGTGGACCTACTGGAGCGAGATAAGCAACGCGCTTGAAAGGTAAAACTGGTTGTAACGAGAGGTGGACAGACTGGAGCGAGATAAGCAACGCGCTTGAAATATACAACTGGTTGTAACGAGAGGTGGACAGACTGGAGCGAACCAAGCAACGCGCTTGAAAGATAGAACTGGTTGTAACGAGAGGTGGACAGACTGGAGCGAGATAAGCAACGCGCTTGAAATATACAACTGGTTGTAACGAGAGGTGGACAGACTGGAGCGAGCCAAGCAACGCTCTTGAAAGATAGAACTGGTTGTAACGAGAGGTGGACAGACTGGAGCGAGATAAGCAATGCGCTTGAAATGTACAACTGGTTGTAACGAGAGGTGGACAGACTGGAGCGAGCCAAGCAACGCGCTTGAAAGGTATAACTGGTTGAAACGAGAGGTGGACAGACTGGAGCGAGATAAGCAACGCGCTTGAAATATACAACTGGTTGTAACGAGAGGTGGACAGACTGGAGCGAGTCAAGCAACGCTCTTGAAATATACAACTGGTTGTAACGAGAGGTGGACAGACTGGAGCGAGCCAAGCAACGCGCTTGAAAGGTATAACTGGTTGAAACGAGAGGTGGACAGACTGGAGCGAGCCAAGCAACGCTCTTGAAAGATAGAACTGGTTGTAACGAGAGGTGGACAGACTGGAGCGAACCAAGCAACGCGCTTGAAAGATAGAACTGGTTGTAATGAGAGGTGGACAGACTGGAGCGAACCAAGCAACGTGCTTGAAATATACAACTGGTTGTAACGAGAGGTGGACAGACTGGAGCGAGCCAAGCAACGCTCTTGAAATATACAACTGGTTGTAACGAGAGGTGGACAGACTGGAGCGAGCCAAGCAACGCGCTTGAAAAATAGAACTGGTTGTAATGAGAGGTGGACAGACTGGAGCGAGCCAAGCAACGCTCTTGAAATATACAACTGGTTGTAACGAGAGGTGGACAGACTGGAGCGAACCAAGCAACGCGCTTGAAAGATAGAACTGGTTGTAATGAGAGGTGGACAGATTGGAGCGAGCCAAGCAACGCTCTTGAAAGATAGAACTGGTTGTAATGAGAGGTGGACAGATTGGAGCGAGCCAAGCAACGCTCTTGAAAGATAGAACTGGTTGTAACGAGAGGTGGACAGACTGGAGCGAGATTAGCAACGCGCTTGAAAGATAGAACTGGTTGTAACGAGAGGTGGACAGAATGGAGCGAGATATGCAACGCGCCTGAAAGATAGAACTGGTTGTAACGAGAGGTGGACAGACTGGAGCGAGATAAGCAACGCGCTTGAAAGATAGAACTGGTTGTAACGAGAGGTGGACAGACTGGAGCGAGATAAGCAACGCACTTGAAAGATAGAACTGGTTGTAACGAGAGGTGGACCTACTGGAGCGAGATAAGCAACGCGCTTGAAAGATAGAACTGGTTGTAACGAGAGGTGGACAGACTGGAGCGAGATAAGCAACGCGCTTGAAAGATATAACTGGTTGTAACGAGAGGTGGACCTACTGGAGCGAGATAAGCAACGCGCTTGAAAGATAGAACTGGTTGTAACGAGAGGTAGACCGACTGGAGTGGACCAAGCAACGCGCTTGAAAAATAGAACTGGTTGTAATGAGAGGTGGACAGACTGGAGCGAGCCAAGCAACGCGCTTGAAAAATAGAACTGGTTGTAACGAGAGGTGGACAGACTGGAGCGAACCAAGCAAAGCGCTTGAAAGATAGAACTGGTTGTAATGAGAGGTGGACAGACTGGAGCGAGCCAAGCAACGCTCTTGAAATATACAACTGGTTGTAACGAGAGGTGGACCTACTGGAGCGAGATAAGCAACGCGCTTGAAAGAAAGAACTGGTTGTAATGAGAGGTGGACAGACTGGAGCGAGCCAAGCAACGCTCTTGAAATATACAACTGGTTGTAACGAGAGGTGGACAGACTGGAGCGAACCAAGCAAAGCGCTTGAAAGATAGAACTGGTTGTAATGAGAGGTGGACAGACTGGAGCGAGCCAAGCAACGCTCTTGAAATATACAACTGGTTGTAACGAGAGGTGGACCTACTGGAGCGAGATAAGCAACGCGCTTGAAAGAAAGAACTGGTTGTAACGAGATGGTAGACCGACTGGAGCGGACCAAGCAACGCGCTTTAAAGATAGAACTGGTTGTAACGAGAGGTGGACAGACTGGAGCGAGCCAAGCAACGCGCTTGAAAGATAGAACTGGTTGTAACGAGAGGTGGACAGACTGGAGCGAGATAAGCAACGCGCTTGAAAGATAGAACTGGTTGTAACGAGAGGTGGACAGACTGGAGCGAGATATGCAACGCGCTTGAAAGATAGAACTGGTTGTAACGAGAGGTGGACAGACTGGAGCGAGATAAGCAACGCGCTTGAAAGATAGAACTGGTTGTAACGAGAGGTGGACAGACTGGAGCGAACCAAGCAACGCGCTTGAAAGATAGAACTTGTTGAAACGAGAGGTGGACAGACTGGAGCGAGCCAAGCAACGCGTTTGAAAAGTAAAATTGGTTGAAACGAGAGGTGGACAGACTGGAGCGAGCCAAGCAACGCTCTTGAAAGATAGAACTGGTTGTAACGAGAGGTGGACAGACTGGAGCGAGATAAGCAACGCGCTTGAAATATACAACTGGTTGTAACGAGAGGTGGACATACTGGAGCGAGCCAAGCAACTCTCTTGAAATATACAACTGGTTGTAACGAGAGGTGGACAGACTGGAGCGAGCCAAGCAACGCGCTTGAAAGGTATAACTGGTTGTAACGAGAGTGGACAGACTGGAGCGAGATAAGCAACGCGCTTGAAAGATAGAACTGGTTGTAACGAGAGGTGGACAGACTGGAGCGAGATATGCAACGCGCTTGAAAGATAGAACTGGTTGTAACGAGAGGTGGACAGACTGGAGCGAGATAAGCAACGCGCTTGAAAGATAGAACTGGTTGTAACGAGAGGTGGACAGACTGGAGCGAACCAAGCAACGCGCTTGAAAGATAGAACTTGTTGAAACGAGAGGTGGACAGACTGGAGCGAGCCAAGCAACGCGTTTGAAAAGTAAAACTGGTTGAAACGAGAGGTGGACAGACTGGAGCGAGATAAGCAACGCGCTTGAAATATACAACTGGTTGTAACGAGAGGTGGACATACTGGAGCGAGCAAGCAACTCTCTTGAAATATACAACTGGTTGTAACGAGAGGTGGACAGACTGGAGCGAGCCAAGCAACGCGCTTGAAAGGTATAACTGGTTGAAACGAGAGGTGGACAGACTGGAGCGAGCCAAGCAACGCTCTTGAAAGATAGAACTGGTTGAACGAGAGGTGGACAGACTGGAGCGAACAAGCAACGCGCTTGAAAGATAGAACTGGTTGTAACGAGAGGTGGACAGACTGGAGCGAGATAAGCAACGCGCTTGAAATATACAACTGGTTGTAACGAGAGGTGGATAGACTGGAGCGAGCCAAGCAACGCTCTTGAAATATACAACTGGTTGTAACGAGAGGTGGACAGACTGGAGCGAGCCAAGCAACGCGCTTGAAAGATACAACTGGTTGTAATGAGAGGTGGACAGACTGGAGCGAGCCAAGCAACGCTCTTGAAAGATAGAACTGGTTGTAACGAGAGGTGGACAGACTGGAGCGAGCCAAGCAACGCGCTTGAAAGGTAAAACTGGTTGAAACGAGAGGTGGACAGACTGGAGCGAGCCAAGCAACGCGCTTGAAATATACAACTGGTTGTAACGAGAGGTGGACAGACTGGAGCGAGCCAAGCAACGCTCTTGAAAGGTAAAACTGGTTGTAACGAGAGGTGGACAGACTGGAGCGAGCCAAGCAACGCGCTTGAAAGATAGAACTGGTTTAATGAGAGGTGGACAGACTGGAGCGAGATAAGCAACGCGCTTGAAATATACAACTGGTTGTAACGAGAGGTGGATAGACTGGAGCGAGCCAAGCAACGCTCTTGAAATATACAACTGGTTGTAACGAGAGGTGGACAGACTGGAGCGAGCCAAGCAACGCGCTTGAAAGATACAACTGGTTGTAATGAGAGGTGGACAGACTGGAGCGAGCCAAGCAACGCTCTTGAAAGATAGAACTGGTTGTAACGAGAGGTAGACCGACTGGAGCGGACCAAGCAACGCGCTTGAAAGATAGAACTGGTTGTAATGAGAGGTGGACAGACTGGAGCGAGCCAAGCAACGCTCTTGAAATATACAACTGGTTGTAACGAGAGGTGGACAGACTGGAGCGAACCAAGCAACGCGCTTGAAAGATAGAACTGGTTGAAACGAGAGGTGGACAGACTGGAGCGAGCCAAGCAACGCGCTTGAAAGATAGAACTGGTTGTAACGAGAGGTGGACAGACTGGAGCGAGATAAGCAACGCGCTTGAAAGATAGAACTGGTTGTAACGAGAGGTGGACAGACTGGAGCGAGCGAGCCAAGCAACGCGCTTGAAAGATAGAACTGGTTGTAACGAGAGGTGGACAGACTGGAGCGAGCCAAGCAACGCTCTTGAAAGATAGAACTGGTTGTAACGAGAGGTGGACAGACTGGAGCGAGCCAAGCAACGCGCTTGAAAAATAGAACTGGTTCTATTTTTCAAGCGTGCGTGCTCGACCCGGTACAGTCTAGTTTACAGGCGCTGACAATATTATTGTATGGTGGATCATGGAGTACTAGGAAAACTTATCAATTTGACACGGTATTTAACTTTTTTATAATTATCGATTTGCTTAGCACACTTGCTATTAATGGCTTAATTTAATTGTTAAGAATAAACCAGACATGTCCAACACATCGATCGCGATCGACCGGTTGATCGAGAGATGTATTATGGTCGATCACACTATAGGAATTGAATCGTAAAAATGTACAAAGCGTGTACACTCATTTGCAATATAATATGATTTGATTGATATGTTGAAGAGGAAGTATTAACCATTCATATTTTAATTTCCTTAAGCAGCCTACGTGAAATCCGTTTTCAAATTAACCGTGAGGATGCCCGCGTGACCTTCTCGTATCACTTGATTCTTATTGAATCACTCGTGACCTGCCACAGGAGTGAGAGAGAGAGTAGAGGTGAATACCCGCGCTTTAAACCGTCACGCAGTAGGAGAATAGTTTGAAGGCAATCTCTGTGTAGCAAAAATGTCAGGATGTTTGTAGTTATGAGTGTCGTTTTATTAATAAGTTAGAAAAGTGGGCGCTTGCGTCATAGTTTTCAATACACTTATTTCAGAAGGCCTATATTGATAAAATGAGTGCCCAAAAGAAGACTAAAACTTATCATTTTCACGACGAATGGGAAATTGAGTATTTCTTTATGATGGTGAAAGACAAATGTTGCTTAGTTTGTTATGCCTCAATGTCTATTCCAATAAAAGTATAACATGGAATGTCATTATAATTCTCTCCACCGAAGTAAATTTACTGGTGATTTTACACTCAAAAGCTAAATTCGTAAACTTAAGCTCATAGAACTTAAATCTAAATTAGTTGCTCAGCAACAATTACTGGCAAAACCCAGATCATATTTTAGCATTGCATCCTTCAAAGTGAGCAACCTGATGATCAAAACTGCAAACCTTTCACTGAAGAAGAGTTTGTAATAATAGCTTATAATCTATTTGAAGGGTTTAAAAACAAAAAAGAGGTCGCAGCTGCTATCCAAGATCTTACACTATTAAGAAACACGGTCGTGCGGCGAATGAAAAATTGTGTAAAAACATACATGAACAGCTGTGTAAATATGTGTCCAATTGTATTGCTTTATAACTCCAAATGGACTGATCTAAAGACATCTGTTACATGAATCAGGTATTAGTTTTTATTTTTACGGCTTTTTAAGATTTCAGCACCAAATAAGAACCACTTGGAATAGTTGGCTTGCGCACTTGCACACGGGTGACCTCTGGTCTACATAAATTTTACATCAACAAATTATTTATATATGTATCCTTAGGGCTAAGTTAATAATAATTTTAACAGAGATTGGATTCACTAGTTCCTATTGACACAGAAAAAAAAAGTTATTATATGACAAATAAATAATAATAATAATAATTTTAAAAAAAAAGACACATCGGCCCTTTTTAGGGCCAACAAATACAGTAAATAAGTCGGCCCTTTCTAGGGCCAACAAGTTATCGCACATAATCAGCCCTTTTTAGGGCCACACTTTGACAGTGTTTACTGAGTGGGGTAATCACAGACGGTGTAGTTTTCGTCACGAACTGAGTTGTGCAACCACGCACCGTGATGTTCACGTCACTCATTGGGTTGTGTAACCCCGCACCATGATGTTCACGTCACGCACTGTGTTGGGGGAGACACGACCCATTATGTTCACGTCACGCACTGAGTTGGGGGGGGCACGACCCATTATGTTCACGTCACGCCCTGAGTTGGGGGGGGGGGGAATCCCGACCCATGATGTTCACGTCACGCACTGAGTTATGTATCCCACACTGGTTGGTGTGACCACGCATTGTGTCACGCACGGCCCTTGGGTAGCCGTGTGCCCGGCTCTTCGGCCTCACTCTGTCTTGGGAGGTCGGCGAGGTCGAAGTCTGGTACTCCATTCTGCACTACTTGATGGAGGAGGGTCCAGCTCCTTGGTGTCCTCCCGTTGGTGAGAGAGCGTCTGGAGATGACGCACTTAGAGCCTTCCGCAGGAATGGTGCATTTTCTGACGGGGCACGGGCCATACAGAGCAACTCTTCATCGACTGGGACAGGTGGACGGTGACAAATGTGAGTGTGGAAGGGAGTCCACACCAGAACACGTCGTACTAGAGTGCGAGTTAACGATTAATTATAGAGAGGTAATGCAGGTACCACTGCAAGCAGGCACGATCTATCATATAGTTCGTGACGTGGACAGGTGTGGGCTGCTGGACAGGATAGCTGATGATGCGTCCAAGAGGGAAAGGGAGAGGTACTTAGCGGACATAAGAGCGAGAGGGCGACTAATGGGGCAAACGGAAGAGACCTAAACGCGACTATTAGAGACGGAGATTCCATAATCAGTAGCGGAGTTGGGACAGACGAAGACGAGACTTTTGACCGGAACTGGTGCTTATGGTAGGGAACAGGCGGGCAGGCTGCGGGCTGGTTGGTAGGATGGACTGGGTGTGACTCCTGGAGATCCGGAGTCCAGCCGATGGAGGCACCCGCTGGATTCCAGCAGTGAGAATTGCTGATGTACCAGTGGGTGCCGAAATCCCGGCTGGGATGGATAGTAGAGGGGAGAAACATGTGGGGGGTATAACCTGGAGCTCGGGCGACTAGGCAAAAGATGACTGGAGCTGGGTCGGAGCGATCGGAACCCAAACGGAGCAGGCAGCCTGGTCGGAAGATGGGAAGATTAGATTAAGTGAATTGTAAACAATTGTGTTTTAAATATTAAATGTGAGCTACTGTTAAGCTAGGTTAAGTTAGTATTAAGTCCATAATAAGTGGTTTCGTTAGTGAGTAGGCGGAGCGAGAACTCCGGTAGGGCGCCTCCCCAGGTGGCGGATAGGGGGATGCTCGTCGCCGCCACCGGGAACCATGTCCCTGGGGGCGTAGAGTCTGGAGGCGGGGAGGGGTACCGGGTGATTTAAGTACCCGGGGCGGACCAACTATTAGCAGATAGGAACAATAAGGACATTAGAATAAGTGTTATAATTAATAATTATCTTATATTAAGCAAAAAGGACATATAATTGTAGGCAAGAGTTAAGCTGATAGAGAATAATAAGCTCCAAGTTAAAATATAGGTATTGGAGCATAGAGTTAGGATTAATGTAATTGCATTAATATGTATGTTCAATATGTGTCCCCAGAGCTAGTGGGCTTGGGGTCCACTGTTGGGGGTCGTTCTTGTAGCTGTTGCTTCCTGATAAACTCACTGGAGGGTGCGGGACGCAGCTGTTCCCTGTGTATTTTTTTGGATCGACCATTCGGGTAGGTAACCCAGTAGACCCCTCCTCTTCGTTTGCTCACCGGGTAGGGTCCTTCCCATTTGGGGGCAAAGCCGGCGTAGTAGGCCTCTGTTGCGTTAGAGAGGGGTTGGGTGCGGACCAGTACCAAATCACCGTTTTGAAAGGGTTGGGCGGCCCGTGTTGGAGGGTGGGTGTACCGTTGTTGATAATTGGCTTGATTGACTCGTGCCTGTTCTTCTCTTTGGAGGGTTCCTTGGCTGGGGGGCTCGTTGTCTTCCTGCTCTCGTACTGGGGTTTCAAATCTCCACTCCCCGGGCCTGTATAGCGTTCGGCCAAGTAGTAGTTCACTCGGAGACATTCCGGTGGCCCCATTCTTGCGGCATCGTAGATTGAAGGCGATCATAGGCAGGAAGGTATCCCATTCTCGATGATTCTCCGAGATTTGGAGTCGGATTCCCTTCTTTAGTTCCTGGTTCCTTCTTTCCGTGGGGTTGGCTTGGGGGTGGTAGATTGGGGTTGTCCAGGCTTCGACATCCCACTTTTGACAGGCGTTCGCCCAAGCTCGGCTAATGAACTGGGGACCATTGTCGGACAGGAGATGTTTTGGGTATCCCCATCGTGGGAAGAATTGTTGTTCCATCGTCTGGATTATCTGTCTGACCTCTGTTGACGCGAGTGGAAATACTTCTACCCATCTTGAGAAGAGATCCGTAATCACTAGGATGAACTTCTTTCCTCTGCGACTTCGGGGGTATGGCCCCATGAGGTCTAAGGCTACCACTTTCCAGGGGCGTTGTGGTTGACGGGGTCTTAGTGGCTCTGCCCCTTGATACCCCCCGGTCTTACGACAGGCACAGAGCATGCAGTTTCGAACGTAGTTGCTGACTTCCGTTCGGAGGCCTTTCCAGGTGTAGCCTCGCTGAATGGCTCGTGTCGTTTCGTCTTCTCCCGGGTGCCCTGCCTGAGGGTGGTCGTGGTATGTCCAAATGACCTGTTGCCTGATTTGAGCTGGAACGATGAGTTTCCATGGTCCTTCCCTTCCTTCGCGTCTCCAGATATTCTCTTCTTTAACATGGTGTTCATTCCAGAACCGAGCATCGGTTGTTTTGGTGGGGGGTTGCCTTAGGCTGTCCAGAGTCTTCCAATGGTTCACTAGAGTTTGGATGTCTGCATCCTGTCTTTGTTCTGTCTTGACTAACTCATGTAGAGGTTCCTCTTGGGGTTGTAGGACTAGTATGGCCTCGGGTTCGGGTGGGGCTAACCCTGTGACCGATGGCGGAGTCATCCGGTCCCAGTCTTGAGTCGCTGAACTGGTGTTCTCGCTATCGGGTTGACGTGACAACGCATCAGGTAGATCGTTCAGTTTTCCCGGACAATGTTCTAGGGAAAATTGGAACTCTTGGAGTAGGAGTGCCCACCGCGTTAGCTTGGTCCGTTGATCTTTCATCGTGTTCAGCCAGGTGAGAGCTCGGTTATCAGTGCGTAGTATGAAGGGTTTATCTTCTAAGTAATGTCTATATCTCTTGATGGCCCAGACAATAGCGAGGCACTCCTGCTCGTTGCTATGGTACCGTTGCTCGGTAGGGGTTAGCTTTGCACTGGCATGACTGATGATTCGCTTGCCCATATCATCTTCTTGGTACAGGACTGCCCCTAGTCCAATCCCGCTAGCGTCGGTTTGTAGGGTGAATGTTCGTGATGGATCTGGGCGGCTTAAGGGTGGTAGGTCTCGGAATGCTTCTTTAAGCCTTTGGAGAGCGGCTTCTGTCTTGGAGTTCCATATCCATCTGGATTTGGTTCTTAGAAGTTCGGTGAGAGGTGCTGTTACTTCCGACATCTGGGGCACGAATTCCCGTAGCCAATTGCAGAGGCCCAGGAGTTGTCGTAGCTGTTTACGGTTTCTTGGTGGTGGGGCTTCCGTGATTGCCTTGATCGTCTGTGGTTGTGGGGCGTTTCCGTGGCTAGAAACGATATGGCCCAGGTACTCTAGCTCCGTCTTGCCGAACTGGCATTTGGCCAGATTGCAGGTCAGTTGATGGAGCTCAAATCTTTCTAAAACCTT
>JBCFYV010003508.1:4681241-4698535 GCA_039000515.1 Timema cristinae | reverse complement strand
TGTTATATTCACGATTTTTTAAAAGACTAATTAATAAACAAACCAATTTACCAAATTCGTTGTGCAGGACACAATATGGAATTAACAAAAATCTATTTTAGATTCACTACTCTTAAACAGTTGTAACAAAGTCTCTAATAAAAAATACAATAACTTATACTTTAAGTCTTAGCCTGGTATTTATTTAATCAACACTGGAGAAAGACTCGCAACTAATTTTTATTTCACTTCACAGATTTTTTTTTTAATATAAACATTTTAAAACAATGTTTAGCCTAGAGGGCAACCCACCACAATCTTGGGGTTAAAAGATTTTATAGTCTTGATAGACTTTAATTTTCCAATATTTACCAAGAAACACTCACTATTTTATTTTATCACACGCTTTAATGTTATATTAGATAAATAATTATTCAAAGATCACCAAAAAAACCATGTTTTCTTTTGTTGTTTAATTCAAATTAATTATTAAAGCAAGAGAACGTTAAAAGTGGCCTTATATGCTGAAAACAAATATGGCCACGGGGTAAAATCTGCCGGTTGATGACGTAAAAAAATAGGACCGTTGTCGGTTAGGCGGCAAAGGTATTAATACTCTTTACAAAATTTAAACCTTATATTATTTCACAAACATTTTGAATGTTTTTTCCTCTATTACTACAAACCATTTATTTATGTTAAAGATATGCGAGGGTAGCTATAAAAATATTAATAGCGGAATATAATACCATTAAATGTAAAATTTCACGCTCTATCTAACCTGTTATTACCACAAGAGTTAAAAGAAAAACTAAAATGAAATTACTATACTTTTTTCTCTTAGATTATGGAAAGTAAATTATACTGTAATCTTTGGGGAAGTATTGTTAAAAGTGATAATATTTTTAGTAGTAATCATAATAGTAGTAATTTAGTATATAATTATTATTTCCAAATATGGTGACAAAAGTTACTTTTAGACAATGTTGGCGTTACTGATACCAACTGCTAGCTGTCATGTAAAATCATAGAAGTGGTAAGTTCACTGTACAGTAGCCGCATGGCTTCTTTGGTGCTGACTGACAGCTCACAGCTTTGAAAAGTTACAAGACCAAATTATGTATCCATACGCTGAACCATATGATGGTGTTTAGAGCTGTCCCTTCTGACAGTCAAGATTTAGGTACATACCTAAATGTTGACAGAAGTCAGCTGTGAGCTGTCAGTCAGCACCAAAGAAGCCACACACACACACACACACACACACACACAACATATATATATATATTTTATATATATATATATATATATATATATATATATATATATATATGGGAAGTCTGGAATTTAGAAATTGCTGTAATACTGTGTGAGTGTGATGTTCCTCTTCTCTCTAACAGTCTATATTATTTCCTTTAGGTTCTAACTATGAAGGTGACACAAAGAGATGTTTCCATGCTCCAGTCTAACCACGAAGGTGACACAAAGAGATGTTTCCTTGCTCCAGTCTAACCACGAAGGTTACACATGGGATCAATGCAGTCCATAGAATCTACAAGCGACTAGTCACTATTGCCAAAGACAAAGATGTTCTTGCACTTTTGCTGCAGTTTGCTTGTCAACTACCAAGAGATGTGGGAACAGCAAGTAAACCTCGCTTTATTCCTGTCCATTACATTTATCTGCTTGATGAGTTGAGACATAATATTATAGGTTTTCCATAGCATTTGAAGCTGAGATACTCTTAGTAATTTTCATAACATTGGGGAAAAAAGTATGGAAAACTTACAAGACTGATTGTGAATTAACATAATTGATGATGATTCTGAGTTGTAATTCTATTTTAAATGGTTGCTAAGAGACTGAACTCATTTTTGGTTTCCCTTATGTTTTTCACCATATAACATCAATGTATTTTTAAAAGCACATTTTCTTTCATAGTAAAATTAGTTTTGTACTTTTGTTTTTATTATTATTAGCACCGCGTCTTACTACCCGTTCGGGTTATACGCACTTACGCTAAACGTCTAACGTGTAATGGTAGGGTGATTGTGAGATGAAATGGAGGACCTACAGTTTAACGTGGAATCCGAACCACGGTGGAGGCCTGGCATTCCCCACATTTACAAGATGTCTTGTCAGAGGTGAAGGTGGGGTTTAGTAATAAGATAAATTTGTGCAAGGACCGAGGATTGAACCCCGGACCCCAGCACAGAAGTCTGACACCTTACCCCTAGACCACCAGGTCACCCTTGTACTTTTGTTCATTACCTAGTCCTAACAAAAGCGATTTTGATGGCAATCTTGTATAACTTGATTCAGGTACTTCTGCATGTGAAACCTTGTATTTTACTTTTGTATCCATTTAAACATATTGTTTGACATTCGGCTTGGCTTAGTTTAAGAACTTTCTAAAAATTTATAAATATTTTGCAGCCATATGTAGCCTATTTCTTTTATATGGCCCCTTGATGACATTTTAAAGTATTTTTGGAGCTCAGCCACCTTCAAAACATACAAAAAGATACTCATTACCTATGTATTAGTTGCACGATTGCAAGTTTATTTTCAGGTACATATGGTCCAGTCTCTAAAGTGTGCACCATTTTACAAAATGGCAGCTCCAGGCATAAAATTTAGATATTTAGTAATGCCAACAAGCCTTAAGGACCATTAAAATAAAATATTTTGGTTAGCATTCTCTAACATGTTGTACACCCTGAAAACCTCATTACTCAATATCCCTGCTAGTCTATATTTCTTTTTTAAATTATAGTCCTAAATTTGGTAAAAAAATCAGATATTTTTTTATTTAAAAACACTTTGAATGTCCTCCAGGGAAATAACTTGAAGCAGATCGTCAAACAATATTTTTGATGTGATATATTAATTATGTTTACATTAAAAAACACTGGCTTAACCTAACCCTATCATAAAATAAAAATTACCCAGCTTTGCCTAACCTTCCATATGTGCATAAATAAAAATTTCATATATCTGACCCACACAAAAAATACAACTAGCCTGTGTTTGAGTTTTCTAAGAATTTCTTTTAACGATTAATAATTTTATCATCACATTACAATCTGAAACAAACACGTGTTTATAGGTGCTAGACAAAATTAAATTTATCATAATTTAAGACAAAAAAATAAATAAAAGAAAAAAGTGAATCATGGCATTGGCTCACATTATAACCAAAAGTATTTAGGGTTGAAACATCCTCTCCTCCCCATATATTTAGGCCCTGACTAATGGCGCAAATGAGATGTTCTGTGTGTAAGATCAACCTGAGAGCACCCGCTTGTCGGAGTAGGAGTCGTAATATACAATACAATCTAAGATCATGTCGAAAGTAATTAACATTTCTTCTGTCAATGTTGTTGAGAACCTTACGTCCTGCCAATCAAAAACCAAGATGGTTGGACTACTAAAGTCAGTTAACATGAATATCTATTTGATCTTGGAAAATAGTTTTTGTAAATAAAAAGAAATTATATAGGTCAGGTGGGGTTAATGTGATACAGGTGAAAAAGTAGGGCTATTGTGATACACTTTATAGTACATTAAACTGGTGATGGAATAATAAAGTAAATAATTTTAGACAACAATTATTACTCTTTCCTAAACATCCTGTGATAAAGCTGTTACTATTAACTATTTATGAATAAAAAAATACTTTTCAAAATCTTACATTTTTTCACTAAAATAATTTATTTTATCCTCTTGGAACTTTCTGTATAACTTAGCAACCATTTAAATTATTGAAAATCTGAAAATATATTAATATACAGAAAGAAATGGTCTATTTAAGGTCATGATTTTTAATAAAAATATATTTTATGTAATATAATGGATGGAGCCAAAGCTGTGGGGCACTATATATAGTGCCAGAATAGCCCCTTTGTTGTATCATATAATTATATACACTGTGGAATCTCATATTATACTTTTGCTTTAACCAAATTTATACAACTTTTCAGCTCTGCCAGAACCAGAGAGACTACAGTTTTTTAAATCACCCAAGTGGCTCGACATGTTGTATTAGCAGCATTTTAAGGTTGTAAATGAAAAAGTATTTTGTTATCACCGCGTTTTACTACCTGTTCAGGCTATATGCTTATATACTAATTACACTAATGGTTTTAGGATTAGGGAGATTATATTCAGAGGAAGTGTAAGCTACCCACATGTGTGGTGGGGGAGTGGAAAACCTTTTAGGAAAAAACCACCCTCAATACACTCAACTGAAATTTGAACCTCAATCCCCTTCCCCGTCATTGGAAGTTTAGTCTACTGCAAGAGTAGCTCGTTAGACCAGGTGGCCACCGAAGCGAGTCACTAATTAATGTACCAGATGATCACATTCATTCAAGTGATGGGGTAGAAGAGTTAATCAAACAAGACAATCTTCAAAAAATAAGACATCCCTGTCAAAGGATCTTGTCACTATAGGAAAATGCCCGCCCCAAATAAAAGTTTGGTAAAATTGTTGATGTTTTTTAAGCCTAAAAAAACATAAGTTATTTTAAATTGTAATGACTAACTTTTTAATGAGTAAACTATTTCTTACAGGTTTTAGTCATTCATTATCTAATAAGTTTAACAACCTAAATAAACCCAAAATTTTTATTGGTGATACTTTAATGTCTAAATTTAAATTTCAGAATCCTTATATAATTTTTTATACATTTTTAAAACAAAGGGAAAATTTGGGGGAAAATTTAACTGGGTGAATTGGGGGTTTTTGAGCGGGTTCCAATATCTCACATTTGATTCAAACCAAACTTTAATGATAAATTGAACTTTTATCGCAAAACCCCCCCCAAGCTTTTACTCTCATTTATATAAATGTAAAGCAGGGGGGTATCTTTTTTAGCCTCAGAGTGTTTCAGGGGCTGAGACTATTGTGATACAGACTATTTTTTTTTTTAAAAAATCATAAATATATTTATTTGATTAAATTAAGATAGCAAAGTTCCCCTTTTTTTTTTTATCATAAATGGGAATAAAAGTTACAAATAATGTTTTTTTTTAAAGTATCATTTTAGCCCATCTGAACTTAGATCCATTGTATTTTTTTAAATTTCATGATAAAAATATAATATAAACTTTTTAAAAATTTATTTGCAAACATTTTTTGACTGATTATGTAGTCAAAATCCATGCTGGTGTACATGTGTCTTTCCCTAAAATTTTTTTTGTGATTTTTTTGTGAAAGTTTTCAAGGGTTTCAAAAATAAATTTTGATGGCTTTTAGATTGGGGTTTTGTCGGGCAATATCAGCCGTTTTTAAGAAAAAAGGAAAAAAATTTTTACAAAAAACAAATTAATAAGACCCCCCCGGCCCCAAAATCACTAAAACCTCAGTGAAGTTCCTATGGGCAAATTGTGGGCATGAAATTTAAATCCATTTTTTTTATGATAGGCAGTAGTTTTTTAAAATTTATTTAAAATTAATTTGTTTGCTACAACCAAAACCAATCCGTCTAGGTTTTTTTCCAAGCTAAATTAGAGAACAACCTATATTACATTTACATAACTGTGCGTACCCAATTCATATTTTTTTCCCCACTACCATCGTTTGTGAGTTGCATCCTCCTTTTGTCCAGCCAAATTTTAAGTTTTTTAAATTTCTCCCTACTTTTTTTCCGGGACCACTCTAGATAAATTTATTAAGTATTTTATAAAATAATATTTTTGTTAAGTTCTTTTTCTGCCTCCGGGTTTAAAGGGGGACTATTTAAGTTAAAAATGATTTCAGTAAAATTGTATTGAGCCTTTAAAAAGATTGCCTCAAGCAAGAACGATTTAAAAGATTTGTGAGAAAAGTCATTCTTAGTTCCTTCTATTTAAAGGTCATTCGACCATAAAAAATTTTATTCCCATTTTTTTAAATAAGTGTATAAATATAAGCTATAAATTTTTGATTCAATTATTTAAATTATTACAGTTATCGAGTAATAAGCGTTTTAAAAATTTTTATTTTATCCATTTTTCGTACTTATTTTTTAAAGGGAAAGTACCCAGTTAATGCATAGGTATTAAAATTTTTTTCTAGCTAGACATGTATATGAAGTGTATTTAATGAAGTAGTTTTCAAGATCTTTAAAAAAAATATTTTTTAGTCTAAAAAGATATTTAATAATTGTAAATTTACATGATTTCTTAAATTTTTTAGAAGTACTTTTGTTTTTACCCTGATACTTCTATTTTATATCCCCCTTTTTTAGTACATAATGTCGTTATTTCAATTTTGTTTGTTTTATTAAAATAACCTATCTTTTATTTTTTTTCTGACCCCTAAAATTTATTTAAGGTAAAGTAAATTTTTTATGTCTATTTCCTGAAAATTTTTTCTTTGACTGTCCCCCCAATAATACAGACTAGCCGAACAAGGAAGGGTCAAGCCCTCCTACTAATGGGCTCATCCTAGAGTAATTAATTTTTTTTACCACATTTAAATACCTGAATGCAGAGTTGCGACATTTATTTTGTCGTATTTCCTTCCCGGGACTTTGAAAATTTTTTTACTGTGTTTGTTTTGCTCTTCAAAATCAAAGTGTCAAAGGAACTCATGCTTGGTGCATCAAAAGGTCTTGATTTTTTAAACCCATTGCTTATCTGAATTTTTACAATTAACTTCAGAATGTATAAAATATTGCGTTTTACTTTTTTTACTGGTTGTAAAATGAACAATAAACAGTATATAAAATATTAAAAGTGATAAAAAAAATCTAAATTTCCCTGAGTACTGCATGTTTTAGGTATTTTCCGATATGGGTTTTTTGTTCCGGGGGGTTGTTTCCATGGTTCATAATATTCTATTGTTTTATGTCCCCGGGGGCCCTTTTTACCCGTGGGGTTTATAATCCAATATTGTTTAATTTTCCTGGGGTGGCTACCAATGGTTTTATAATTGCTATTGCTTGGTCCCGGGGGTTTGGGTTTCCCCTGGTTCTTTAAACTGCTATTGCTTTATGTCCCGGGGCCTTTTTTTTCCCTTGGTTCAAAATTTGATATTTTTTTGATGTTCTGGGGCCTTGTTACCCCTGGTTCACAATCTGCTATTTTTTGTTTATGTCCCCGGGGCCCTTTTTAAAACTGGTTCAAAAAACTATTGTTTGATGATGTCCCGGGGCCTTGTTACCATGGTTCACAATTTTGCTATTGTTTGATGAGTCCCCGGGGGCCCTTTTTACCACTGGTTCAAAATTGCCCATGGGTTTTAGGTTTCCCGGGGGGTTTTTACCACTGGTTCAAAATCTGCTATTTTTTGATGATGTCCCAGGGCCTTGTTACCAAATGGGTTCAAAATCTGCTATTTTTTTGATGTCCCAGGGCCTTGTTACCACTGGTTAAAAATTGTATTGTTTGTCAGGGGCCTTGTTCCACTGGTTATTTAAATTTTTGCTAAAAAATACAAATTTTAACCACAATAAAATGATTTCAATTCAAAAAAGTTAAACATTACAGAGAGGAAATTCTGTGATTTTGTTGTTTGTGCGAAAATGATATCCATATTGAGAGAGATTTCAAAGATATAAAATATCGTGCTGCCAAATACAAAGATTTTACTTACATTTATAGCTCCTGAGATTATGATAGTCGAATTAGACGAAAAATGATATGCAAAGATCTGCCTATATATGGAAGCTCAAATTTCCCAAAAAAAAAAAAAAATTGGTTTTAAAAATTCAATACTTCAGCGGGGCTACTAAAAATTTTTTTTTAAATTCAGGATGGGTTGTTTAAAATTTATGATTTACTGTGTGGGAGAGTTCAACAAACATTTGATCATTGGATTAAAAAAATAAACCTTTTGAAATTTCTCTAAATAACAGATCATGATAAAAAAAATTTAAAGTCAAAACTTTCTTGAGAAGAAAAAAAATTTTTTCTTCAAGAGTTTGTTGTGCCCAAAATTTTGTAAAAACTATTTATATTTAAAGAATTAAATTTAACTAGACTATATACTATTATTATTTTTTTATTTAAATTTAGAATCATAAAGTCAAATATTACAAGTATTTAGAAATAATCCCGCAACCAATTTTTAAAAGGGGGGTAAAACATAATAAAATTCATGAGGCCTATTAGGTTGGTATTTTAGTTTTTAATATTATTGTTTATAATTTTTTCTGTAGTTTTGGTGTTTGTATCACAAATTTAACTTTTTAAACTTTATTTTTATTATTATTATTTGCACCGGTCTTACTACCCGTTCGGGTTATACACTTCGTAAATTACACTAAGAATTAGGAATTGGGAAGGTTGAATTAAAGGAATGAACCCCATTTGCTGTAGGGGAGTGGAAAACCATTTAGGAAAAAACCCCCCCCAGTTCACCCGAACAAGATTCGAACCCCCGATCTCCCCGTCCTCACAGTCGGGGTAACACGACAAGCGGTTTGCCCCTTAGCCCAGAGGGGGGTGTAAACTTTTTTTTAAAAAATAACTTGTTTAAATTTTGTACTTATTATGATATTTGCTTTTTTCATTAAAAAAAACTATACATTTTTTAACTAACCGTAAAAATTTAAAAAGTTATTTTTTATAAAAATTTAAGCTTTTAATTCTAAAATAATCTCCTCCCATAAATTTTTAATTTTTACATAATTTAATAGTGTTTTTTTTTAAACTAATGTTTTTATATGTTTGTTAAACTTTTTAAAAATTTACCTTATTCTCATTTGGGAATCTTTTTTAATAATTTAAATTAATAAAAATTTAAATTAATTTAATTTAAATTTTAATAGAAATTATTTATGTTTCTTAAAAGGGTGTTTCTTGATTTTTTTGCTAGAAACTGTTAAATATTTTGAAATTTTAGGGGCATTTTGAAATTCTCGATAATTCTAATAACAAGTGGGTGTAATCTAAAAATAACTATGATATGGACAAGTTTAGATGTTTGCATTTTTTTTCATTCACTCAAAATTATTTTTAAAAAGAAGAAAATCATTAACCTTAGATCTTGGCAAATGATTTCCCACCTATGCAGGGTTTAGGAGTTTACACGTCAAAAGAAGGAAGGATAAGCTACATTTATATTTTTACAATAATATTCTGTTTTTTGAACATTTGTTGATAAAATTGTTTTAAATGCGTGAATTTAGACTTTGAAAAATTAGTAGAGGCCCTTGAGTTTTTTATTTTTTCAAAATAGAGTGAGTTTCATTACTATGTTTTATATTTGAATCTAGTATAGGTTTTCAAAATCACTCGTGTAAATATAATGAGCATGTAACTATTTTAATCTTTAGTATATAAAACTTGTCCCCTATATAATGCAGTTTATGTAAAATTGTGAATTACTCTGGGATTTCTGAAGCTCTCAATATTTTTTATTTTTTTTTTGGCCATAACATAAATAAACACTCCTTCTAAAAGTCACAATGTAATGATATAGTGTAATTTTATATACCAGTACACATCTTGCTACACGTCCAGTATATCCACCTAACTTAACACCGCGTCTTACTACCCGTTCGGTTTACACGTTTATGTAATAATTACACTATGTTCTTAAATCAAGTACAAACACAACACCCCCAGCCCCTAACCATTGACTCATCATTATGAAAAGGTAATCCCACATTTCACAAATTATAAATTTTTCGACCATGCCGAGAATCGAATCCGGGACCCTTAGCTGAGCAGGCGGACACAGAAAACGACTGAGCTAAGGCGTCAGACTCCATCTGACTAATTTGGAGGGCAAGTTAATGTATATTTTTAGAAAACGTCTCAGCATTGCATAGAGGTAGAACCGAACACCTAATTACATCTGCTGCGATACTAACCTGATCTCCCTGTCTCTGGCAAACCAAATAAGATGAGAATTACGACTACCCTCGTTACGGGGCAGGCAAACTGATAAATCACAAACTGGCCGAGGACAAAGGGGAAGAAAGACAAGTGATCTACAGCAGGAGCAATGTGGATCAAGTGGCCGACACAAGTAGACATGACTTGTACCAACTGGTTGAACAAATGCATATGCAAACAAAATGATTGACAGCCAACTGGTTGACCCAAAAAAACCAACTAGAAAATTGATTCCTTACTAATGATGATTTTTAGTCAACAAAATTAGCGTATAACCCGAACGGTTAGTAAGACCGGTGCTAAAAGATCCACTAACTTGTATTTTTTTTTCTCACTCCCAGTTTAAGCTATACGCCGATAAGCAATTAGAAAGGTAAAATTTAAGGAAATATGCACTCATTTGCGTGGAGGGATAGTGAATAGGCTTTTAGGGGTAAATATCTCTACTTATGACCGGCATTCTAACCCTAATCTTCTCAACACTAGTAATACAGTTCAATGTGATATTGACGCATTGGACCATAAATGTGTTTATTTATTAAAGTTTTAAATTATATTTAAAAAAAATTTCACAGACTTTACTTGTTATTTTCCATTTACGATTTTGTTGTCAAACACGTTGTTTGCAATGTATTAATTTGTCGGTCAATTGGTTCATTGAATCCATCTCGACTTATGTTTACCAGCAGGTCCTCATGTCGAACTGTTGTTCATCACATGGTCCTAAACGTGCCGATCAATTGACACACTCAAGCTTTGAAATATTTTTATTTATTTGGTAAACCAGTTTGTCTGTCGATCACTTTTCTTTCTTATGCACGTGGCATTCCAACATTTTTACAGCTTGTCGGCCAGTTTGTAAGGGACTCATCATGAGCTCTGTTAACTATTATAATTATAAAGAAAAGTAATACTTTTTATACTATGAATAAATAACTAATGGTACCAACATGGTCTCTAAAGGCGTCACTCTCGTCGTAGACCAGACCATTGTTAAGAGAGAGATTGGGGTTAGATTACGATCAGGTGTACTGAGGGTAGTTTTATTATAAATTGATGCCCACTCTACGCAAATGCACTTCCTCTTAAATTAAGCTTTCCTAATTCCTAACTAATTAGCGTAATTAGTACATATAAGTATACCACGAATGGATAGTAAGACTCGGTGCTAAAAATAATAAGAGCCCTTAAACTTTTATCACTCAAATTATTTAATTAAATTGCTTAGTAATACCGGTACTTATTTTCTTCTTCTAAAAACATATTTTATAAATATGGGCTTAGTAGTATTCGGTACAATAAATATTTTGTGACACGTGTAATAAGTTCATTATTTTAAATTATTAATATTGTATGAATCTTAGTAGCCAGGATTCAAACTCAGGCCACAACTCCCGGGTGAGCCATGCGGTGACATTTATTTTCTATGAGTGAAGTTTCTTAGCGGAAAAAAAGAGTTAGTGCTATGACAACACTGTTGTGAACAAAGAGCTAGCATTCTTATCTTACTTTCCAACTCCGCCTGCCCATCCCTTCACAACCCACCCCCCCTCCACCCTTTAACCATCTTAAAAATTCCCTGTCAAAATGTTATAGCCAGTCCGTTCAAGGAGAAGCTTGCTGGTCGAATGGCCTTAAAATGTAGGCCTAGTCAAATTTTGCGCATGTGGATAACCATGACTCAACTTTGGCTAAAAACACGTGGCAGAAGGGTGGAAAGACAAAACTCACTTGTTGACCTTGAGAAGTGATATAAGTCTGCTCAACATGGAGATTTGTGTGAAAGTGATTCCAGGTAGATATTAAGTTGAAGAAAAGTGTTATTTTGACTGTTGTGAATCAAAATAGGAGGCTTTTTATAGACAAATGTAAAGATTCCAGAAATTTAAACAATACCCTGTTTTCCAGGTCGCTGGACACCCTGTTTTAGCTCTGTTCGTTCACCTTGGTGAATGTTTGCACTGTACTGTGATTTGAGTTTTGCATTTTCCCATTAATGTTATATAACTTAGTACCATTTATTTATTAAAAACATGTTACAGATATTTGTGCATTATTTCATTACGACTATAAAATATACCAAGTTGTCCTATCACCTGACCAGTCATGAGCATCGACCTACGGCACTGCGTTCTTTGAAAAATCGATCCACGTCACACTTGAAGTTTCTTATCAAACCGACAAAATGGCGGCAGTTTCACCGATTCATATGGAAGAAAATCAGTTATTTAACAAAGTAACGAGAAAACTAGGTCAACTTCTCATTGTCGCTATATTATTCAAATGTAGGAACACTAAACATTTTCAATTTTATATCATTCCTTTATAATTAAGGAAATTACATATGTAAAAATTGCATTATTTCAAAAAGAAATAAATAGCTCAATGTAATTAGTGAACGCTCACACTAACGATTTTTAAAAGAAAAGATAATACTGGCATATATAAACTTATATTTTTTAAGCACAGCGTCTTACTACCCGTTCGAGTTATAGACCAAATCAGAAGTAAAAACTTTCTAGTGGAAGTTGACTAATAATATCAAAGAAATGTATCAGCTTAGCAGGTTTTATAAAAAAATAAGGGTTATATTTAAATAATCAAGAGCCTTCTCTTCCAACCGCCATGAACTTTGTATTAGGTTGGGCTTATAGCTATTCAGATAAGATAGCACTCAAAGCATGTAATTAAGAAACCCCACGTACTCTGGCCCGGTCACATGCTAATTTAGCAGAATTTCCGATTATGTTCCAAGGCTGCAATATAAACCAATCCTTCATTCAAATGGAATTACTACAGCTACTCCCAAGAACTAATCCAAATACCTGACGAGACAAAATTTGTCAATTTTTATAGGTCTAAGACTTAAAATAATTCACAACCTATACAAATTAAAATTTTTAATATAGTCCGATTCAATTAATAATTACATGCGTGGCAACTAAAATTATAATGTAGAAAAACACCTAAAAATATAGTGGCTGGGACTAGTTTTAATACACATCTCATTAAAAAAAAACTTACCCTTGTATTGGTTTTCAACAGCAATTTGCTTGGAAATATGTTGAACTTGGAGAAGAAGCTTCACTCGTTCAATAGGTGCTACGGCTGTTTTGGAAATAGCGGCAGAAACACCTCCCGCGATGAAATCCTTCGCAAAGGAGACGGATCACCTAAACCCATGACTGAAGGTACAATTAGGGCAAATTTAAACGAGGAGAACTTAACGCACCCCTACCCGTCGAACTGCTGCGAGCACAGAGAGGACGAATCGAACAAAGTAGAACAGAAGTCTTTTTTTTTCCCCTTCCGATCCTGAAGAGTTCCCAAACGGGTGACGTATCCGCCAATAGCCAGTCTCGTACGTCATATACCTGCGCAGTTCACTATGCGCTGTAGATATTTCTATGGCCGAATAACAGCAATCTAGCGCTCTCTAGCCGCAAGAATTTCAGAGCCTGAAGGAAGTAGTTAGAGCATTCAACTAGATGGCACAAGTGTCATATTTGGAAACCAAGAACTCAAAATCGGTAGAGAATATCTAATCAATACGGAAGGTAAAATTTAAGGACAGGAAGTAAACATAATTTTGAAAACATTAATTTAGTTTAAACAGCCCTACGTAAGGCTGTGGAAGAATAAGAATAATAGTTGGATATATTTTATTTTCATAATATTTATTAGTTTCTTAATTATTGGAACGTCAACAATAGCTGAGCATCGTAGAGCAGATTTTCGGTCCGATACTGTACTTTTGATAAAAGCATGAAATTTTGCAGAGGGTTAGAACTACCTAAAATAGTAATTGTCATACTTTCTATTCATTGGTTAAATCAAAAAAGGTTTCAAGTAAAAGTTTTTAAATTATTTAATTTACTAAACTAAATGCATCTTGTGCTTTTTTCGTACGACAGGCCGTAATCCTTGATAAAAAAAAAAACAAGTTGATGGCAGGCTGCTTTGTTGCCTTTTTGTTGAAAACCATAAAAATCATAGATTTAATAAAAGGTTTTTTCTTTAACAAATACTCTTTTCTACACCCTTAAGGCGGAATGGAAGGGTTGAGAAAAGCACAAAAATACTACTTATTTCCTCGAATTTTTCCGGGACTATAAAATATAATTGCAGGAGCATGGGGTATTTTTAATCTTGTAGGTCAAATAAATGTATATGTTTGTACTGAAATCTTAGTAACTAATTTATTAAATTGATGCAAAGTTGTCCTTTTTCACCTTGTGAGTAGGACCAAATTTTTTACAGTACAAACATTTGGTTTTAGCGCAAGTAAAGCTACGTATTCTTCTTCAAGTTAATAAACCAGATAGAATTATCGTAATTATCCAAGAAAGTTAGTATACATTAGTTAATAAATGTTCTGCCGGGAACCCTATCCCCGCCACTAGCCTACCTTCTACATCAAGCCACCACTCAGATATCTGTCAACATTTTGTCTGACAGCACAACTAATGTGCAGGTAAAAGGAATAGATAAACTCTCCCTTCCCCTTCAAAACCCTTCCTCTCTCAGGCGCACTGGGGTGAGGTCACATATATTTTGTTTCAGCTGTCATAGAATATATCAACTTGTATTCACACCTTCAAATAGGCCTAATGTCATTCATAGTAGTTTTATCTAAACTTTCAAATATTTGAATAATGTTTCATTATATCGTCGCTGCTACTGTTATATTAGACTTATTTAGATTTATAATAACCTAATACACCAGCGTTGAATAGGAACATTATTATAATTAGTTTTAAAATGATAAAACCCGCCTCGTTGGACATTTAGTCTAACGCGATAGACTCGTAGTAAGCTAGACTGCCGATGGCGGGGAGATTGAGGTTCGAATCTCAATCGGGTGTACTGAGTTTTTTTTTGTTTTACACTTTCCCTCCAAGCAAATTCAGGTACACTTGTTATAGATATAACCTCCCCAATCCCTAGAGCCATTAACGTAAATAGTACATATACGTATAACCTGAACAGGTAATAAGACGCGGTGCTAAAATTATTATTATTATTATTATTATTATTATAGGATTAGAACAACTTAATGAAACTGATGACACTAACCTCCTTGACCTTGATTTTGCTAATTTTCACCACCCCTTAGTAACTAAAAGCTCTCAATCACTAGTAAATATTGATTTAGCTCATCCACCCTTATTGATTTCACTTGCTGTACCTCTTGCTACTAAAATTAATGACACTCCCACCACATCTATTGACTATGCACATGGTGATACCTTAATCTCTACAATGACCTGGCCACTGCTGATTGGTCTTCTCTTTATTCTACTACGGATGTTAATTTGGCTGTAGATAATTTTACCAACTTAGTCCAAAGTAAAATTAAAAGGCATATTCCTCAAATTACCATTCTTAATTCATCCAAATATCCAAATTGGTTTTCTTCTACTCTTAAATACTATATTAGGAGAAAAAAAAACAATTTTTTCAAAAAGTTTAAACAAACAAATAATGGTGTATGCTATTCACATTTTTCTCACTTTCGTAAATTAGTTAAAACTATTTTGATTATAGACAAAGCCAATTGGATGAACTCAATTGAAAATAGTATTAAATGCAAACCCAAAGAATTTTGGAAATTTGTCAAAAACAATCGTGTGAATAAAGTTTCCCCGTATAACCTGGAAATTAATGGCAAGATTATAGCGGATCCTTTATTAATTGCTAATGAGTTTGGGAGCTACTTTCATTCCGTTTATAATTCAGCCCTTCCTGTCTTACCCTGCCCCGCTATTGAATCTAGTGTGCCCTTGTATCCTTGCCACATCACACCCTTGGACATTGCTAGTGCTATAAAACATTGAGTTCTTCTAGATGTGCCGGGACAGATGGAATCCCAAGTTTTATTGTCAAAGGCTGTGCCAGCATTTTCAGCCCTTTGTTAGCCTATATCTTTTACATTAGCCTGTCAAATGAAACTTTTCCTCATATATGGAAGCAATCTCTTGTCATACCTATTTATAAAAAAGGGGCAAAAACAAATGTTTGTAATTATAGACCAATTTCCCTCTTAAGCACTTTCTCCAAAGTATTCGAGAAAATCATACATGAGCATACTTTCCACCACCTTACAAATAAACTTTCAGATAATCAACATGGCTTTATAAAAAATAAATCTACTATCACTAATTTAGGAGAATTTCTTGGGAAAGTTGCCCCTTAAGTCTCTGCCCAAGGTCAGGTTGATGCTATATATTTTGACCAAGTAAGGCATTTGACTTGTGTCAGCATAGTATTATTTTCTCCAAGCTTGTTAATTTTGGACTTTCTCACTCTTATGTAAATTGGTTCACCAGTTATTTGCTTGAAAAATCATAATTAAAATGTATGGTTATTAATTGAATGTATGGTTATTAATTGAATAATCATAATTAAAATTGATTCACACACCTCAAATACATTTTTATCCCCCTGTGGCATACAACAAGGTTCTAATTTAGGTCCTCTTCTCCTTAATGTGTTTATTGATGACATTAGTAAATATTGGAACTTATCTAGCTAGTTATTTACTCTTTGCTGATTATGTAAAATTATCAAATCAATCGCAGATTGTATAGAGCTACAAAATGATGTAAATGGTATTCTACAATGGTTCACACTCTTTATATTAATTATCTTGGTGTTTTCCTGGATAATAAACTTTTTTTCCACTATCATGTTGACCATGTAATTTTCCAATCATTGATATTACTTGGACTTATTAAATTTATTATGTCATTATTTAAAAAGTTTACTGTTTTTTATGTCTGTACTACACCCTGGTTAGATCTAAGTTAGAATGTGTTATTGTTGCTTGTAATTCCATTACCTTAACTGACTCTCTTAGGTTGTAAAACGTTAAAAGAAAATTTGTCGCTGCGTTCTATGATAAATACTTTAGTAACTGGATTTATTATGATTATGACAGAATTCGAAACCTCTTAGGGCTCCCAAATTCTCTTCTCGCGTAGATTTTATTGTGATGCCCTTTTTGTTTTTAATATATTCAATAGCAAAACTTATTGCAAATTTGCCCTTGATCATGTAGGCATTCATATCCCTTCTAGGGCTTCTCGTAATCCTAAATTATTTTTTCTCAATAGCTCTTATAAGGTGAGCCCTCTAGGTCGTTGTATCCATAGCGCCAATTCTAGATTTGTTGAATTCAACTTTTATCATAAAAGAAAAGCTAAAACTCAGAGAGTTATTTAAGGAAACCCCTTATCAATAATTTATCACTAAGAGGTTCTGCCTGTAATATCTAAGTTTTACATTATTCTGATTATTTTTTGCATATTGTTACTGCTCTTAACCACTCTTTAGTTTTTTGTTATTATTGCTATTTTTTATTATTATCATTATTATTACTACTTTTTGGCTAACTATTAATCATTGTATAACATTATTTTACCATTTTTGCTTATCTTATTTTCTCGTGTAAATATATTACTTGTGTACTTTCAGGCTGCCTG
>JBCFYV010003508.1:4633975-4681141 GCA_039000515.1 Timema cristinae | reverse complement strand
ACAAATCTTTTTTAAGTAGTCATCATTTTTTAAATTTTTAATTTTGTGTGACAAAACGTGGAAGTCAGGATAACTAAAACTTTATATTAAAATACAGTGGCGGCTCATCCTAAAGGGCAAAAGGGGCACGTGCCCCCCCAAACCAAAAACAGCAAGTTTTTCATACAAACAATTATAAGCTAAAATAATAATATTTAACCCATAAAAACGGGGGGAAATTTTAAAAATTTTAAAAAAAATTTTAAATTTAGTTTTTTTTAAAAATAATTATAAACTTTTAAAATTTTTTGCTGAGTGAAAACCCCCAAAAAACGAATCAACTACTTCCCCGAGCGGGGCAAAGTATTAAATGTTCCCCAACCCAGGGTGGACAAGAGGGAGGAGGGGGAAGAGACGGGATGCTCAGAACACCTGCGCAAGTCAAAATGGGTCACTATTTGAGTTTTCCCCCTGTGAGTGTAAGCTTGGAGATAGAGGTGTCTCTGGTTTTCGGGTGTGCATGTCAGTGAAGGGGAAGGGCCGCTGGGAGAACGGTTTTAAAAACGGTCACATTTCTTTGGTAAAGAAATGTGATGTGCTTCGACAAATCGTCAAATATCTTTTATCAAAGAAAATGGCAACTAAAATATTTAGCTGGACGCGGGGAGACAATTTAAAAATAGAAATTAATTTTGGGCCAATTAAACCTAGGGGGACAGAGAAGGAAATAACAGAGCCCCAGCCCCTAGGTTTTCAGAGGAGGAAAGAACGAGCCACAGCCCCTAGGTTAAAAATGTTGCACCCTTTTCGAGGCTTTACTCCCTCAACGTTGGGATCGCTAGGTGCGATCCCCAGTGACTACAGCGCAATCAAGTGAGCATTTTTGAAACGACTCACTTTAAACTCGAATGTACTAAAAGGCAGATACAAAATATGAGCTCCTGTCGGCTGGCGGTCACCTAGCAAGCTTCAGGTAGCACCCTCCCCCCGCCCCCATCTCTAACTCCCAGCCCCTCGTCATAAAGTACCCTAATCCTGCCACACAAATAAGTTTACTCTGACTGCACATTATAAAGAAAACTTGAAACACGATGGACCTTTTTTTTAACTAAGGGACTGGCTGTCAACTGCAATTATTTATTAAGGAGCATTGAGAAGAATTGCAGACGTTTAGAAATACCAATTTATTTAAGAAGTAGTTAGATATTTTGAAATATTGTTTTCATCAAAATGAGGGAGAAAGTTCTGACCAGTTAAACGGTTTAGATTTTAACTCTAAAGTTAAAAAAAAAATCGGGAGTCATCATATAAATCGCGTAAAACAATTACCACAATTTGTGACCCTCAAATAAAAATATGACTTTATTTTGATAGAGGAAGGCTATATAGAGGTGTCAAACTATTTGCTTTAATCTTAGAAGTACACATTTACACGTAAAGGTTCTTTCTTTTTTTAACTTTAAATTCTAAATTCAAGCCTTCTAGCCAATCAGAGAAACCTTCTTATAATGTTTGCCAGGATTTTGTAGAAAACTATGTTTTAAAATATCCGGGATTTCTAAACGGGTGCGTGGGTCTAAGTGCTCTCCCATTTAGTGCCCAACTTTGAGTATCCTGAACTGGGATGATTTTTGAGTACATCTTTATTAAAACACATTTTTTAATTGAAAATAAAGATATTGATGGTTTTAAAACCATACATATATGTTTAGAAACCATAGTTTTCGTAATTTTTCTATAAACTGTATTAAACATAATTTTCTAAAAATGTGTTCATTAAAAGTTACTTTTGTTTATATTTATAGTACATTCTAGTGCCAGTACATACAAATAGTGATGATATATCCTGTGAAGATAAGGTTGAAAGTTTGAATATAAATAAAATGACTTAAACAATCATTTGAAAAAAGAATTAGAATCATAAGCTTTGAAAAATTTTAAGTTCTCCAAACGTTAATATAAGCTTACATACTAATCCAAAACCAACTATATCAAAACTTTGTCAAACCTAAACCGAATCTAATACATTACATTTTAGCGATTGAGGACTACTTCTAAACAGATTAAACCAATACCATTTTAGAAAACATTCTAAGCGAGTTGAAAGTAAGGAGTGGATTTGATTTAGAATTTAAGACTTAAGATATATTGCTCAAATATATATAGAAAGAATTAATTGATACAATTTGTTAAGTTAATTGATGTAATAAAATAAAATAGCAGATCAAAATGTAATTTCTCGAACTACTCCTAAATCAGTCAACATCTCGCTGTCGTACCAACACTTAGTGTCCTTCACAATGACTTTTGTAAGTTTGTTTGATGATTCTTGTTCCTTTCATGAATTTATTATTGGACAGCAGTAATTCTCATTTATTGTAACTCTTTAATATTATTCTGTCTTCATGATTTTTTAATTTCGTTTTACAGTTACCATGATTATGGGTGACCTGGTGGTCTAGGGGTAAGGTGTCAGACTTCTGTGCTGGCGGCCGGGGTTCAATCCTCGGTCCCAGCACAGATTTATCTGATTTCCAAACCCTTCCTTCACCTCTGACAAGACATCTTGTGAATGTGAGGAATGCCAGCCGCCACCGTGGTTCGGATTCCACGTTAAACTGTAGGTCCTTCATTTCATCTCACAATCACCCTACCATTTCACATTAGCGTAAGTGCGTATAACCCGAACGGGTAGTAAGACGCGGTGCATTAAAATAATAATAATAATAATAACCATGATTATGACACCTATCTGTCGAAACATGTCGGATTGAGTATTCCAGTATTTTTTTCAATGCTGTAAATTCAAAAGGAGTAACGGGACAAACAATAACAGATAGCACTTAGAATATTACCAAATTATCTAAATCAATTATATCCGTTTCAAATTGGTTAACCTATAAATTAAAATTTTATACGTGTCAACTCTAATATCTATATATAATTTTAGCATTGTTTCAATAAATATTGTATATCTTAAAGTCGTATATTAATACTCAATCATTTAATCATAACCTATTTACAGATGTTAACCTTTTAACCCAAAAGTTTTATAGTTTGAATTCTGAAATTACATGTACTTGAACTTTGTTTTGTCTAACCTATTTTGGTATCTGTAAGTTTTAAACATTTTAACGTGTTTTTTTATGTATTTTAGACTTGTATACCTTATATATTGATCAATTAATGATGAATTATTTATTACATGTGTAAGGTTTTCATTATTTGACAATATGTTATTACCATAAGTTAACCTAATTTTACATTTTATCTGCAATTTTATTTTATTACGTCAATTAACTTAACAAATTGTATCAATCAATTCTTTCTATATATTTTTGAGCAATATATCTAAGTTTTAAATTCTAAATCTAGATTAAACCAAGTTTAAATAATATGAGAGAATCATATCGAAACAGACTATTTAAATTAACAAGCTTTGTTGATCTTCCAACCAATTAAAAATACAAAACTTTAGCTAACGTAGCTAAACTGAATCTAACAAAAACTTACTTTACTCAACCTTTACTTGGCTAGATTTACTTATAATAATATGAGTAATATGTTGGAAGGGTGTAGGTAAATAAACTAAATTCATGATAGCCAGCTATGCGACTAGATCCTACAAATAAAAAATAGTACATTGCAAAAAATAACAGATAGCCAAATTAGATACAGGATCCAAAGTTAGCAAATGACCCACTTAATTTATTCGCTATTGGAAGTTATTCCTTCCGGTTACGTTCGTGTTTAACGCCTGGAATAGTGGATATTCAAATTATTCTGGAATAAGAAATATTTCCAAGTGGCAAAGGAGAGTACAAGAGCAACGTTGAGAACGAAAGGGAAAGGGGAGTGGGGGAGGAGTCTCCTAGGAAAATTTTAAAATTTGGGGGGATACTCAAGCCTTGAATCGAAGTTTTAGGCTACTGTATTTTTAAATTTATTTGTTAATCCTGGATTTTTAAAGCTACAAGTGTTATTTGTTTTGACACTCACACTCATTGTTTGTAGGAAAATTAAAAAGTTTTGGTTCGAAAAAATTCAAGTGATCAAATTGAAAACATTACCTAAAACTTAAAACTATCAGACCTACAAAGTTAGATAGTCAGTACATATACAGTTAACATAAAGCTCAATACTGATTTAAGTCATAATTTACTAATGTCTCTTTTCCCTAAAAGTAGAAAATTTGTAGGCAACTTACTTACGTCTGTTTTAGTTTTACTGTAAAATAAAAAAACATGTACTTTTATAATTATTTTAGTTGCTATACCCGTGGACCATGTAACGTTATCCTACGGTAGGTGTGAAATAAATAAGACGCATAATCTTTTACTTCAAATTAATCTATTATCATATTATATAGCAGCCACAATAATTCAAGTCAGCAAGAAGCTATCGGAATGGATTAGTCAAAATGAACCTAAGCAGTAACTTGGTAGTTTTTACCATTTTAACCACTTACATTTATATTAGAATTTCTCACCTTCCTATAATCTTTAAAATCCTTGAAAAAGCAAATATAGAGCTAAATACTCAATATTGTGAACCACTCAAAACACGCCACGACCCCCAGGTTGGAAACCACTGATTGTTTTTATAACACACTTGGACGCAATATTTAACTTGCAAGCTCCATGAAATGTATAACTCGTTGTCACTTTATCAAAAAATTAGCGATTTAGCCATGTTTCTTTAAACACTTTTTCAACTGTAAAATAAAGCAATAAAAAATGGAATTTATCGTTATTTCTACAGTTTTTGACACCTGCTTCATAACCTTATGGAATTTGCCCTAAAATGTTAATTCTGGTACGCGAATAAACTATTCAAAACGTATTGTAATTTAGTGCGTGAGGGTGAAGGGGCTTCCCCTGACATTTTATGCAATAACTGATGACAAATTCGAAACCAGTATTCTAAACGTGGTTATACGGAATTTCATGCAAATCGAACATCATGTAAAAAATTTAAAAATGCACCCCAAAATATAAAAGTTATAGGGGGAATAAAAACTATGTTTTTGTTTAGTGTAGCCTACTTAATCAAATGAAAAATTATAAGAGCTGTAACAATATAACATAGCCCTAAGTTACTCCTCTTCTTTCATTGTTGCTTTAGCCTAAATTGCTTTCATGAAAGCCTATTTTAATAAACATTGAACTAAGATACATCAGACCTATTAAAACTAGTATGGATACTTGCTAGAAAAATGGTGTATTTCAGAAGTCAAACACTAACACTAACCTCAATGTCCTCATTTCATCTTAGTCAGAGATCTCAATAAGAAAACAATAAAATGTTGCGTAACATTCACTGCATTTATGCCTTAAAAATTTATTAAAGTCTTAATTAAGGCATGGTCTGGACAATATGATAATTTGAATCATTAAACTGCGACAGTCTAGCAGCCACGAAAGTCACAACTAAAAACACTAAACCATAAATAAAACATTGCTGGCTGAGTGAATTTTCTAATGGGCGGCTCATGTTCCCTTATGATTCGTTTCCATACCGCATTACACTCACCGGCCGTTGTCTCTTGCCTACTGACAACGGCGCTACTAGACTACTTGATTAACTAAGATTTCTAAAATCTACAACATAATAAATCTCCTTTCATTGTTTGATGATTTTTGAAGTTGAGATTTTTTGTAGAGTAGAAATCAACAGTTGGGAAATTTTAAATTTGTCTGTAAGAATCTGTGATTAAGGACTTACATAATATAAATTAATGATGTAGAGAGTAATCCTAGAATTTTCCAACTAAAGACCTAAAATCTCACAAAATTCACAGCTCCAGGCTTTAAACCAACATTGGAGGGGTGACACCCCCAACACCCTCTCCCCCAGCGCAATGCACCTGGATATAATAGATTATATCACTTATATAAAAAAGAAATACAATAAAGATATATAATATAACTGATTTTCATACTTTGTGAACAAGCTCATGGTAGAGAGTGGTACTAACCGAGTCCCGTTATTCCCGGTCCAGGTGCATTTCAATTTTCAGGATATTATCTAAAGTGCATCTCACAAAATGCATAGATGTAGCTCGCTACTGATCATTAAAACATATATTCTTTTATATTTCAGAGGTTTATATCTAATCAAGATATAACCTATGACTGATAAAACAATATAATGAATACATATTTTCTGTGCAAATATATCATCTATGTTCTCAATAACAATGGTTGGATCGTAGATAGGAACAGGCTCAAGTCTACTTTCTATTGTATAAATATCTAGATAAATCTAAAATAAACTGTACGCAGGGCATTTATTATAAGACAGTTACAACATTTACTAAAGCTATTTTAATACATTCAACAGTGAAGCTAAATGCCACGCTTGATTTAAAGTGTCAATTCAGATCTAAACTTAAAAATATATTTACGTTTTTTCAATGTTAACAGCCCCCAAAAAAGTTAATATTTATTTAAATACTGCCACTGTGTTATAGCTATGTTCATGGCATATAACTTTTTAGATTTTTTTAAAACAAATTTAATCTAACCTTGACGTTACAGAGTAGTAATTTTATGTGCTATTTCAATAAGTTACCCAGTAAGACGACTATATTGTTTAAAAGACGGTAACTTTAAGTATTTATAAATTTTTTAATCTGAAAAATTCTTTATAAATTATATCAAAATTTCTCAAAATAGTATCTTAACTTATGAAAAGTAGTAGCGGTCGTTAAAGCAGAATGAGTGGCCGTCCTATCAACTTTCTTGCCTCTCTTACTCTCACAAAATAGTATTATAAATAATTTTAGTATACATATTCATAATATATTTAAGGCAGTGTTACAATTAAACCAAAGAAATTCGTAGAAATTTCGTCTGAGTAGCCATTTTTATTTCTTATAATAGGATTCTTGTCAGATGTCATTATTTTAAATACAAAAATCGGAGTAATATGTCCAATATATCAATTTAATTTAAAAACCCTTTCAGGGTCGGATCCAGAAGGGGATGCACAATCTCCTCATGAAAAAAAATTGTATAAATAATGATAATTAAAATCAAAATCAATTACTGTATATCTTTGGAAGAAAGAAAACGCTTACCTAATTTAAAGCAAATGACCACCGAATTGAAGTACCAGTTCTACTGTTATATAATAGCTCAACAATCAGATTTTAATTATTTCATCTGTTTACATTTTAATTGGTAATATTGTTAAATGGTGTGCGAGGACCTTAAAGAAACAAATTTGAGGATTTATTATGTTTTCTCTCTTATAATAACTAAATATTGATATAATAATATCAAAATGAGCGTGGATATGCGGGGATGAGACATTTTGTTTAGATTTCCAAACTACAAGGCCAATTTTTCCTGTAGAGACAATAAACGAGGTGGGGGAGTTTGTGGTTTTGTTCGAAGAGCTTAATGGTTTTAAACATGTAAACTTAAATTTTTTAGTAAAGGTACCTTTTCGGCCCTAGACCAGAGATAGGACCGGATTTTGTGAAATTCACCCAGTAAGGGATGTAAAAGGGGCGTTGAAATTTTCAAAATTCACTGAACACACATCTTTTTAAATGGTGGCCTTGAAATTTAAAATGAACGTCTCTTTATAGAATTGGGTTAGAACAACTTTAGGGTTTTTCAAATTTCATCGCCTAAATTGGTATAAAGGGGCAAAAAGGGGTGGTAAATTCCATATACTCCAATCATGAAATGTTATATATAGAGGTTTATCAGGTGGCAAAGTACTAATATGAAATTAATTTATGTACGGCATCCACATGATGGGTCCCGAGGTGCGTTGGAGAAAAGCGGGTGGGGTGTCAAGACTACCAAAACTAATATGAATAACTACTTTTCAGGGTGGTAAAAGATTGAAATTATGCAAATAACCAATGGGACCACTCCAAATAATTATAAATTATGAACATTTTTATTTAATATGTAGGACCCTGGGAAATAGGGTAGGGGATATAAACAGACTAAAAATCTTTAATGTGTGCTAGAAAATTTAAGTTTGACAGTCGGTTAGGAGGACAACTCTAACCAAACACATCTTAAAAATCTAGATTAAGGGTAGAAAAATGAGTTTTAAAATGTACAAAACTAATAGAAACAACTAATTTCCAGTGAGGTAGAAGAGTGAAATTTGGAAGTAAAGTAAAGGAACCTTGCTAAACAACTATCAGTATGTATATTTTTAATTTTAAATGGGATTCTGGGAAATATGGGGAATAAAAACAACTTTTAAATGTGATAGAATATTTAAATTTGGCAAGTAGGAAGAAGGAGCTTTCACAAGTAACCAAATAAATCTTAATGTTATTTGAAATTTCTAAGCGGTAGTTGAAGAAATGGTAGGCGAAGACGACGTGCTCAACATTTTCATAACTTATACATTCAGCTACTTCTTTGTGTGGTCGATAACTCAAATTCATAGGTATGGAGACTACTCTAAATAAATATAAAAAATTGAAAATTTTTAATTTTTAACTTAGACAATGGGAATTGGGGGAGGGGCTAGTTACAGCCAGAAATAACTTTTGAGATGAGGTTAGAGATTAAAATTTGAAAGACAATTAGAAATAAAACTTCAGGTAACCAAATGAGTAGTGGAATTTAAAATTTGTCAGAGTGGTTTGTAAAAAGTGGGTTGAGTGGTTAAAAACTTACAAAACTACTATAAACAACTTCTTCTCAGTGTGTTATAAAATTAAAATTCTGCATTTAGCCAAAGATACCACTTCAAATAACTATAAAAGTCCGAACATTTAAAAGTTTAAAATTAGTAGTCCAGGAAATAAAGGGGAGTTTAAAAGAAATATTAAGTATGGTAGATAAACTAAATTTGACATGCTTGTAGAAGTACGGCTTTAAATAACCAAATAAATCTTAAATTTGAGATTTTGTGGTAGTTAAAGAAATGGGACGCAGGAGGCTAAAGTTTTCAAAGCCAGTTGATAAATTATTTCTCTGTGTGATATAAAATTGGAATTCGTCCAGCAAATACAGGGACCAATCAAATTAACTACAATGGCTGAGCATTTTAAATTTCAAAATGAGTCTACAGGAAATAGGTAAGGAGGGGGAGGGGTGGCGCGTGATACCCCATCACAAGTAGGAGGTAGAAAATTAAAATTTGTTAGAAGTGTAGAGGTATAATTTCAAATAACCACAAACACATTTCAAATATTATTTATTTCTAAGAAGGGTGGTGATATGGGGGTTAACTAATTGACTAATTAACATTAGTCAGGCGGATATAAGGATCAACTCAAAAAGTATCAAAGACTGGATTCTTAAATTTCAAAATGAAGGAGGGGAAAATAGGGAGGGATTTCCCCTGAAAATGTTTCCAAAGATATATAAATACAATTCTTGTGGAGGTAGACACTTTAAATATCGCCATGTAATTCAATAGACCTTCCCGGATAGCCAAATAAAGCGGCAAAATTGAAGCCCAGGAAATGGAAGCGCTTAAAATGTATACAACCAATATAGAACACTCTTTTTGATGTGGTCAGATTGAAATAGCTTATAAGATAATCAAATACGTCTTAAAAACTCAAATTGGAATTGTGGGAGCTAAGAAGGGGGAGGGAGAGAGAGGTGTTTGGAAATGAGAGTAAACTGCCACCTTCCCAAAAGAATATACTTTTATGCATAAAAGAAAAATTAAATTTGCCAAGTTGGCAAAAAGACCACCCAACATAACCATGCAAGTTGGGAAGTTTGTAATTTCTAAAATTTACTTCTGGGAAATGGAAGGGGTCCTTAAAGTTCCCTAAACACCAAAAACTTGATATGGTGGAACACTAACTTTGTAAAGGCAGAGGAAATAGTATAAAGTACTAAAAGTAAATGTATACGCAAACTAAATACTATTTTAAAGTGGATACATTAGATTTACAAATACATAGCAGTTATCGCATATCTAGGAGCGGCATAACTATTAAAATAAACCAATTCAGGCGACATAACTTGGTGGTCACGGTTATCTTTGTAAAATCATGATGCTTCATATTTAATATGTTTCTGTAACCGAGTATATTATTTAATTTATGTTCTTTGGTGAAATGTGATGCTAATTTTTCTAACATTTTTCTATGATCTTGCTTAGGTAAAGTTTGCTTTGTCAATGGGCACAACGGCCACCCTGTGATTGCGCGGTTTGAAAACTCAGTTAATAGATTAAGTAATATTTTCTTTCTTAGATTTCGTATCTATTAATTGATATAACTAGGTTGTGATTGCCATGGTTGGTTCAGGATTGTATGTCAAAGATTGATCTAGTACAATATGAAATCAAAGTGACCAGAATATTATGAAATATATCAATGTCCAAATTTATTTGACACATATTTTAATCAAATTTCTGTTAAATCATATTTTTGCATTTTTATTATTATTATTATTGTATTGATTTTTTAATGCTAGTGATCATAATTTTAGTCTCGAGCCTGTCCAAACTATATAAACAGAACTTTATTTTACATCTTAATAGATAATTTTTACACAAAACACTTTGTAACTATGGCTGTGATTAAAACAATATTTGGGTATAGTTAAGAGTATTTTTATATATACTTGTACTGTCAACAATTTTACTCACTTTACTAAACTATATTTTATTTTAATGTAAATAGTTATTTTTAAGAAAATCTGCGACTGTTAAATGTATGAAAATATTGTTCTTTTATAGTAAAATAATCTTGTATTGAAAAAGTTTTCAGAGTAAAAAAAATTTATTTCTATTCCCCTTTACTAAAATTAAGAGATATTTAATTCTCCATAAAGACACGAGAAGGTGTTGGAAAAGTGTAATAATTGGACAAAACATTATGATCGTTTTGTTGGGTGATCCTAAAATAGCGTTTAAGAAAATAAGCTTCATTTTCAGTCTTGATTTTACTATAAACTGATTTAAAACCGATTTGTTAACTCTCATTGCACATCTGTATAAAATAATGTTGAATATAATCTTTCCAGTGTTTAAAATAAGACGGTATTACCGATACCCAATATATACCTAGGAAACTCTTTTTATTTTATTTTCTATGTAACTTTAAAAAAAATTAGTAGCATATCCTTGTATAATTTGTATTGATTTGACAACTAAATGTAAAAAATAAATGCAACCTTTACAACATAAGTATTTAATTTTAATTACTGACATATTTTGTGTACACGTGTCATACTTCCCATTACAGCTATCCACGTATTTAATCCAATGGATAAGGAATGAGGAAGGTAAAATGTTTTGGAAATGTGCCCGTATTTGCGTTGAAGGAGAATTATAAGCATATTAGGAAAACACTCTCAGTACAACCGATCGAGATTCGAACACATATCCCAGTTATTTGAAGTCTAGTCTAACGAAAAAGTGAATCCTAAAGAATTGTGACTGCAGAAGCTGGTCACAAAATATTTAATAATTCATTTACAAGTGCATTTCCAAGACTCATGTCAACACTGTAGAAGCACTGGTATTGTATATTTGGTTCCAACCCTCCCCATTGTTTGCAAAGTTTTGTTAAATGAAAGGGGGGTGAGTTGGGGTAAGAGATTGCCTCTACCTGATCTATTGTACTAGGAGAGACAAGAGAGCAACTTTTAGCTCTCACTCTATCGGTTTGTCTCTCTCATCAGAAAATTTTTGAAATTGAGTTGTTTCAAAGAATTCTCACTTGGAAGCGCTGTTATCACTGGATATTTCAAGTTCTACCTGACTCGAGGAGCGCAACAAATCTCCTGTAAGGCTGTGTATCTGTTATTTCTTTGTCTGTGTCCTAGGGGCACTTTAATAAAATATTCTTAGTGTTTAAAAAATGTAATAGTTCAAATGAAATATTTTAATAATTATTTATAAATAAGGAAATAACGAAATATTAAATCCAATACTAAGATATTTTAAAAAAATAGACTAATAACATAATCACTTTAATGGTTTTAAAACATTTGGGGTCGCTTTGTCAGTTGATAGCTTTGTAATTTGTTTAAATGCTTAAAAATTATTACGAGAAAAGGGAAGATTGGATAGTATTTTTGTACAAATTGACTAAGCGGGTGTGGGGGTTATGGAGGCAATTGTTTAATTTTTTCTATATGTTTCACAGGCTTTCTTTTCATTTTAACAGCAACGAGATTGTCATATTCTCACTCACAGCCACGCAAATAATATTAAACCATTCGAGCTCATTTTAGAAATAAAATAACTGTAGAGACTTTGAAAGAAATGTGATCTTTTATCAAAGATGGCATCAAATATTTTACCATAAATTATATTTGATCAAAGAAATATGTGTTATTTCTATGATCGAAGAAAAACATGATAGTGTAATACCGGCCGTAGAAAATACATATATTTTCCCTTGCTGCTCGCATCCCCATCCACTGTAAAGTAGCCTAATATTTGTCAGTCCGTTCAAGGTCACACTTTCAGGCCATCCCTGAAGAACAGTTAGCCAGCGTGGTTTGTCATAGTCAATCGCGCGTGAAGGTTTAAAGCTGTACGTTAATTTCTAATTGTTCTTTGTTCAACAGTCCAAGTGTTTAAAAAATGAACTCCGAAATTACTTCTGCGCAGTACATTATTCATAATAACATTAGTTTTGAGGAAAGGCTTTTAATTAAGAGTAAAGGCAGGCCAATGCCAATCTTAAATATAGACTGTTCTTCCTTGAATAAATCACGTACCTATTACATACATTTTAATAAAACCATTTATGATAAATATAAGTGGATGTGTGGGTGTGAAGGGATTAACAAATGATTTTGTTTTCTTTGTTTGCTTCCAAAGGAAGAATCTTCTACATGAATTAAAGGTGGTTTTCCTGATGTAAAACATTTATCAGAAAGAGCCAAGAAGCATAAGCTATCATTAAATCATTTAATTGCAGAAGTGGACTACAATGTGTTGGGCAAAATAGATATTCGGGGACAATTAAGTAATGCGTATGTTCAACAACAACAAAAATCCCAACGAAAACGGGAACAACAAAAGATGCATTTTACGCCGCTTAATAATGTGTAATTCTGTGGAGCTTTTTAATTAGCGTTACGTGGTCATGATGAAAGGGCTACTTCTGATAATCGTGGTGTTTACTTGGGTTTAATTGATTTTGCAGCTGAGCTAGACTCTGCTCTTGAATTGCATTTGAAAGAATCAAATGTATTTAAAGGAAAGGTACCTCCAAAACCATCCAAAATGAACTTTTGGATTCAATGTTTCAAGTTTATCAAACTGAAGTAAATACCCAGATAAATTCAGCAAATTTTATTGGAGTCGAAGCTGATTTTTCCAATCAACAACAAATGGTAATTATAACTAGATACTTTTTGATGGGCAAATTTGTGAACGACTTTGGTCTTATATTAAAATATCTGGATATACAGCACAAATTTTATTCAAGTTCATATTAGAAGAACTTCAAACTAAATTAAATATTCCATCACAAAAATTAATTTCCCGGAGTTACGGTGGTGCAGCCGTTATGAGTGGAAAAAATAATGCCTAAATGGCTATTTTGTACATTGCTATGCACATTAATTTAACCTAATTATGGAACAAGGAGCGTAATGTAACAAATAAATGAAGATCTTTTTCGCTAATTTACAAGCGTTCACCTAAAAGAACAGAGTTCCTTGACCAGATTGTTAATCGGTTCCAACTCGCTGGAATTTTAAAAGCAGAAAAGTCAATATTTGATTTGACTACAAAGACTCATTTAAGGAATGCTGAGAAGTAATCATAGACTCTAATGAAGTAGATTCAAAAACACTAAAAGAAGCAAGTGGCCTACTGAACCACTTAAATAGTTCAGAATTTATGTATTGGCTGTAACAATTTCATTTAATTATGCCACACGTGGACATCTTTATAAATCAAACTTAAGTGCGTGGTATTGATGGCTTATATTTGGAGAAAGCTATAGAACAATTTGAGATAAAAATTAAAAAAAAAAAATAGAAATGGTACCGACGAGGTTGAAGAACCCGAGGAAAAAGAAAAAAAAATCCTCCCCGATGGAAATAGTAGATATACTGCGGCAAAATAAGTTTGTGACACTATTCTAACCCAAATTAAGGACAGATTTGATTTTATAAGTCACCTAACAGTAGCTGCTAGTATGACCCCTCATCACACTACGTCACACACCGCTGATTTACCGTTATTCCAGCCCTCCTCCTGCCCCCACCCCTGACCTCTTTGAAATGTGATCCCCTCTTCCCCTTCCCCTACAGCCCCCTCGCCTACCAACCCCGGACATGTTGGTTCTTGATGATTAATTATTAATGATTGTTAATTAATTATCGTTAATTGATTATTGTTAATTAATTAATTGGTAGGATAGAGGTGTTGAAGTTTTTATTCATCGGTTTGGGCGTTGTATTTTATTTGTTGAAGCATAGAGCCACCCGCAGCTTGCGCTCCATGATTTTAGAACCTTTCTTTCCGACTGTCTGCTACCAAGTGGCAGCGTGTATTCATACAAGTCCACCACTCAGTCCAGAGGTAATGAACCATCTCCACCAAGGTCACGCTGACATCTGCTGGCCAAGCACTTCCTTTCACTTTCCTCCACTGGCTGGAGGTCATGAACACTGGAATTCTCTACCCCCTAACCCCCCAGAGCCGGGGTTGTTCATCCTTGGGGCTGATGAACCGGGCATTAACCTCAAGGAGTCTTTGCCTTGAATCGCCAGGAATAGAGAGTCACATCACCCTCTTCCCCCCTCAGTGAAAAGTATCGCTGCAAGTCACTCAAGCTCGGACACTAGCTGAAAGTGGACGTGTTCAAATTACAACGCTCAACTGGCCCTTTTAAAAACTTACTACCCGTTCGGTTCTAATATTTGAATTTAAAACAAATTATACGTGTATTTGTAAATAATCAACTAGCACCAGAGCAGGCAAGAGTGGAATAAGTGAAGAAATCATATTAGTAGTTAAAGAGCGGCAAAGGGATCCTCGCTTATTTACACTAAAGAAGGTCGAATGTACCTTCATTTGCGTGGAGGGAGGGTGGGAAACCCAGGATATCTCTGATACGGAAATAAATAGACAACAACGTTAATCTCCCTCGCGTGATTTAAAAAACTCATAGCTTGTTGGTACTTGTAATATCTTGGAGGGAGAGTGGAAAACACTCATAGTTCCCCCCAAGCGAGATTTGAACTCAGGCCTCCAACATATCGCTCTTTACCCCCCTTTCCCTTGTTCAGAGCTTGTTGGTACTTGTTAGTAATTGTAATATCTTGGAGGGAGAATGGAAAACACTCATAGTTCCCCCTAAGTGAGATTAGAACTCAGGACTCCAACCTATCGCTCTTGACCCCCCTTTCCCTTGTTCAGAGCTTGTTGGTACTTGTTAGTACTTGTAATATCTTGGAGGGAGAATGGAAAACACGCATAGTTCCCCCCAAGTGAGATTTGAACTCAGGCCTCCAACCTATCGCTCTTGACCCTCCTTTCCCTTGTTCAGAGCTTGTTGGTACTTGTAATATCTTGGAGGGAGAGTGTAAAACACGCATAGTTCCCCCGAGCGAGATTTGAACTCCTGATAAACCGCGGAGGATCAAACGTAATTACCTACTGATCTGGCACACAGACACACACTGCTCACAAGGGAAACCTACCCAGGAGAAAACCACCACAACTATACAAAAGCTAGAATCACAATAAAAAACTCTCCATCGTCCGCGCCATATTTACCAAATATTTGGGTGCTAAGTTTATTTATTTTATTTAGAAAAAAAAAAAATATATATATATATATATATATAAAACATTGAAGAACCGAAAACAGGTATAATTGTGAGGCCGATACCTTAGCTCAAACCCCCCCGCCCCCCCCGCCCACCCAGAGCGGAGGTTGTTCATCAGGGGGCTGATGAAGCAGGCATCGGTATTTCCAGGAATAGATCAGCCCCTTTTGTGAAAAGTACCGTTGACAATCACTCAAGTTCGAACACTAGCTGAAAGTGGACATGTATGTTCATGAGCAACGCTCAACTGGCCCCTTTTAAAAATCTAAATATCTAGCACAGAGTCTTACTACGCTTATTTTATTTCAGCTAAATAAATAAAATGCATTATTTAATAAAGCATGTTCATAATGTATAATAATAAGTATTTCTATATATATATATATATATATATATTTATAATAAAACTGCATGTAAAAAAGCGAAAGACCATGGAATATTTACACACACATTCACACACCCTGATCGTCACCACCAGATTTACTAAGGGAATGTATCTCAATTTTCCCAAGTTGGAATTGGAAAACGAGTTATGAAAAAATAACTTGTCGCGGAATCAAACCCCGACCTTCCCGTAACTATTATCAAAACCTGATTCTAAACTGGAAACTCAGTCGTAATTACCTAGTGTTCCACCACCCTAGAAAGGAAGCTGAAACAGACAGAAGAAAGACATAGGGACTAAAAATGGTCTCGGGGGAATAGATCGTTTTACCGGTGATGGTCACCTGTAATAAAAAAATTAAATTAACGTTATTTTTTCAGAGAACAATATTTCTGACCAATTATTAAGTTTTATTCATAAAAAAACAATATAATATAGTGTTCTGTATCTCTCTGCTAAAGCAAAATTCCATTTCCGAGATCGAGCTTGATACGCTCTCTCTTATTAAATAACCAAGTAGCACCAGAGCTGGCAATCGTAAGATGCAAGAGTGGGATAAGTGACGAAATCATATTAGGTGTTAAAGAACGAGGGCCTCCTCGCTTATTTACCCAAGATTGAATGTACCTTCATCTGCGTGGAGGGAGAGTGGAAAACACCGATAGTTTACTCAGCTACGAGTCCTAGAAAGTCTGTACAAGCACCGCTAGTGTCGCGAGGGTATTTGCTAAAAAAGTGTACCCCCATTTAAACGAACAGCCAGCGTTGCGAGAAAAAACTGCTCGGTTGCATAAATGCGGGTGCATTTAACAGCGTAAAGACGGTACCGTAATAACACCTATTAGTGATGCTAAAAACTCACACAGCTCTTGAGCTAGGGTATGAAGTACTGTGCAATATTAGCACAGCGTCTTAATACCCATTCGGGTGAATCTGAGAGGAAAATGTTGGACCTAGAGCTTAACACGGAATACAGACCATGGTGGATGTCTGGCATTCCTCACAATACACGTCTTGTCAGAGGTGAAGGAACTACCACGAAATAAATCATAAAATACGTTACTTCCATAGTCGTCGTACCGCAACTGGGGTGAATAAAAAAAACATAGTGGACAGTTTGTTCCCACAAGGTGATCGTGTAGTCTTGGGGGTAGGGTGTCAGACTTCAGTGCTAGGGGGTCCGGGGTTCAATCCTCAGTGCCGACCCCTTTTCAATGTCAGTTAGTAGTTCCAACTCAACATTGGTCATATTTAAAAATGTCTCACGTGCTAGTCCAGGGCTTGTGCAAAAAAATGTAGACGGTTAATTTATAGTACTCAAAAACACAAACAGCTGAAGTATTCGAAGACGATTGCTAAAAGTAGAACATCGTTTAAAACATATACATTTTGATAATCTTACATAGTGTTGATTTCAAACTGACGAATAGAAAAATGTATATTCATCTGCATGGAGGGAGGGTAGGTTTGCACCACAGTGTTTGTTCATTCTTTACGCGAGCACTTGTGCACCATCATTTGCTATTCATTCAACGCTAAAGTGTACCCCACAGTTTCATGAACAGAGCATCGAGCAGGCACCTCCATCCACTTCGCTAGGTAGGAGTTCGACTAATGAAACAACGGGATATTCAAATTGCCTTATAGACAGATCTGTATTGCGCATGCGCAGAGACACATTACAGTATTTAGGTCATTAGAGTCGGAAAACCTTTGAGATGGGTATAAATAGAACTCCTATCATTACATTTGGTCATTTCAATTTGTAATTGTGTAATTCAAGCTCTAGAACTAGAGGGATTCAATACAATAAAATAAATTAACATTACAACCTTTAGATTAATAGGAGTGCGCAGTGTAACTAACATTATGTTTTGAGGTCAAAGATTAGCAGGGTCTACCACCCATCTCCAACGCACGCCACTCACTCCTAGAAGCATGAAAAAACACTGTCCAATTTCAAAGATCAAATTATATTTCATATGAAGAAGTCGGAGACTAAGTTAAAAGGACTTGGAAATTACACATATCTAAAACCTAGGGAAAAATGGCGTAACTAGAATAGTAAACAGTCTTAAAGAAAACTTTGATTTTATTTCAGACAAAATATTATTAGAGAACAATGCCCTTCTTTTAACGAATCTTAGAAAGATTCGTATAGATACAATATCAGCAAAAGCTAAAGTGCAACAATAACCTTTATGTTCTTCACAAAAAATATTTATGAACATACGTTAATTAAATTTAAATGCATGGGCTTAATAAAATGGTGTATGGCAACATCTAACATATTTCAATGCTAGTTGTGAAAAAGTAATTAAAATTTTTAGCCAACAACTTTAAAGTTCCGTGGTTACACAACAAACGACTAGTCTAATTGTCAAGCCTAAAGATTATTATCCAACTCTGTCAACATTTGATTGACATTGAAACATAACTTATAAGTTAGATAAATATTGTTAATTAGATAAGAGTAGCTATCAACGTAATGAATAATTATATTAACCATTTAAAAAATTATGTCCTAATGTTAGAACTACATTTCGCTATAAATACTACTCCATTTTGCATTGCAACACACTTTCAAAATTAACTAAATATATTTATTTTGAAACGCATAAGTTAACTAACAATTAGAAAAATTCAGACCTTACTTTAAAAAAAAACTTCCCCACATTACTTTCTTTTAACCAAAGCATATTTCACTACAATCCTTTTGTAAAATAAGAAAAGTTACTCTATATTCCGTAAACGAACGAAGATTCATATAAGATATCAACAACAATATTTAAACGTGAAAATGACCAAAATGGAATCTAGAAAAATTACAATATTTATTAATTTACGCCAAAAAAGAATTTCTCCTTACATTGTATAGGTATGCGCTTGAAGCCTACGCTTCGTTCTAGTGTCCGAGCCTACTCCAAGAGTGGTCTCTTTCTTGACGGACGGTCTTTTATATGGTGTACAACTCATCGAACACTCGAGACGGGATTACACAAGGGTGGGGATCACTGAGTTCAAACACACGGGGAGAGGGGATGTGCGCGGTACTAGAAGCGTCGATAGTCTTATGGCAGTTTCTATCTTTTTCTACACGTCCATGTTGTTATTGAGACTTGTGGCGGTGTCTAGTGGCATGATGCGGCACTAGCCTCGGAGCTCTAAGATGTTTGGGTATTGTTAGTGCGTGCTGACGTGTGTTCTTCCCGCTGCCTAGTCTGGTCGGTGAAATTGGGTAAGTGATGTTTTGATTGACTAGCCCAATTTTGGTTAACTTGTAGCAATAATTGCTACAATTGGATAATTTAAACATCAAGACGAGTTTTAACGCTATGGAAAGCTGGATAATTTCGGATATGTTTAATTCATTTTGTATATTTTAATGGTTTCTAATTTGATTATCATGTCAGGGTGTACAGTAGTATTCTCTTCTTCTTTGTTAGAAGATGAGCCCAATAGCCTGGACCAGCTGCTGCAGTTTACAGAAGAGGGAATTTGCAGAGGGGATGGTGACTGGTCCATGGGTAATTAATTAGCTGCCTACGATAGACTTGCCAGTGTTTTTGTTCTGTAAATGTTAATTAATCTGTATTTATTTAATTTCAGACTACTGGGATCCATACGGGATGGATGAGGGTCTTCTGGGTAGCATAGCGATGGGGGTGTCGACATATACCCCGCCGGAGGCACCCTCACTGGTCCGTGCCAAGCACGACGTCATCGCAGGCCCCCCACAGGACACGGCTACCACCACAACATCCCCAGGCATCCTCCCGCTGGCGCCCCTATCGCCTGCACCCCCCCCCCCCCGGTTTGAGCAGATTTGGACACCCTTGACCGGCTGATATGTAAGTACCGACAACAAGTAGCCACTAGACCTGAAAATATACTATATGTGTAGCTCTCTCTCGCTCTCGCAAACACCGTTATATCGTTACGAGATCGAACCCATTTGTCAGCTGGGAGATTGTACTAGCTCGTTTAGTGTATAGTAACTTTACGATTTATACACTTAAAAAACCCTGAGCCATTGGGGAGTCCCTGGTTCAATTCCCGGGCATAAGCGAAAATACTGGTTTAGTTTTTAAAATAACTGCCCTGAATGGTATTTTGTACATGTTCCAGTAAAGTATTTAAAGGGTCCTGGGTTCATTTCCCATTCAAAGACAGAAAATTATTATTGCCGATTTACAATGTGATCAATCAAATATTCAAGCATCACTTTAGTGTCTACGATAGCGTGTCTGTATAGTAAACTCGTGGTCCCGAGTTCATTTCCTGTACAAAGGCAGAAAATTATAATCGCAATATTAGACATTTATTAAATTCATGTTTCACCAAGAGTAAACAAAAGTCTGTACACTTTCATTTCTGATGTGTGTGGGTTGTAAACAAATCCATTGGAATAGTACCCAATTTAAAGAGAGAGAGAGACAAAACCTATATGTATGCAGTGCCAAGGGACACTGGTTCGAATCCAAATAGGGGCTGAAAATGAGAGTTTTATCCTTCATGTACTAAATTTTTGTTTGTTTGTTACTTATAAACTTTCCTAACGAAGATAGGGCGTTCTTTTTTTTTTAATTTCACTCTACTTGTACAAAAATAAATGTTTACTAAAATTAATTATTCTTATGAATTTTTTTTGATGTATGTTTACACATTGCAGCCTGAATAGTAAAATGTATTTTTCATTAGCTTTAACTCGGTTCATGTTTTTAGTTAAAGATTGTACATTTCCTCTGCCATTTTTTTCAGTCTTTTGTTTATCACCTACACATATTCTTAAAAGTTGGGCTTATTTTATAAACTAAAGTAACTCTTGTTATGGATACAGCTGAATCTAGATACATCTTTCAATTAATCAAATATAGGTGGCAGCTAGTAGCTTATGATAACTAAACAAATGTTTTTGAAACGGGTTGAACACATTTTCTTAGCCATCACTCAGTTTAAAGAGCACCGTTATAAAGTCAAATTTGGCTAATCATGTGCGTCAAATGAATGTAGCACCTGAGAGACCCCTGTGAAGTTAGGCGACCATACTTTGTGTTAAGTTCCGCGGGTTGTCTATCCACTCATTATGCAGGATTCAGAAACAACACCCGGTATTCTTGCTATCAATTCATTACAAGAGGATAAGACCCTAATCTGATCAAATATATGTAATTATGTCAATTTTTTATTTTTTTCCCAGGTCGAAGATAAAATCTGAGGCTCTTTGTTCAATAAATCGACACATTAATTACTGATGTAAGTAGTTGAACAAATTCAAACGAAAAGTATCTTAAGACGTAAGCTTGCGTGATAAAATAATTATTGTACATGAAAATGACTTGTTTTAATAATATAAACATAAACTACAGAAATAAATTTCACTTAAAACTATATATATTATGACTAAACTCTTAGGGCTACCTATATCACAGCGGCATGACGATTGTTATGGTGAACACACTTTGAGAATGTTGGTTTCAGGTAAAGCAATTGTTTAGAGGAAAATTCTAACATATTATATTAGTACCAAAAGTATTAAAGAGATGAGTTTGAGGTTCGAATCTTACCAGGGTAAACTAAAGGCATTTTTTTTCACTTTCCCTCCACGCAAGTGCGGGTACCCTTCGGTGAATTTGGTTTCAGCTAAAGCAATTATGTTTAGGAAAAAATGTGACATATTATATTAATACCAAAAGTATTATACATTTTAAAGAGATGAGTTTGAGGTTCGAATCTTACCGGGGTAAACTAGAGGCATTTTTTTCACTCTACCTCCACACAGATGCGGGTTCCCTTCTGTGAATGTTGGTTTCAGCTAACGCTATTAAGTAACATATTATATTAATACCAAAAGTATTATACATTTTAAAGAAAAAACGCGTATGTTTGTAACAGTGCTTACTTTTACATGTATTATAGTTGAAACGGAGGCCGGAAATGGCGGGACGACTCCCACAACACCACCACTGGCAGCGGTGGAACCTTTCCACCCCCTCGTAGCCACATCACCCCAGCGCCAGGGAGACGGGGTTCGAGCCCCTGTGTCCCCGCTGGCCGGAACACCTTCACCCCTGCCTCTACGCCAGGGAAACGGGGTTCAAGCCCCAGCTGCGGTGTTGGAGACGGGGATCGTGGAGCCATCGATAGCAAGACCGTCTTCGGCCCCTCAACAGGGATTAAGTGGCCCGGTAAGTCAGATAGGTGGGGCATTGCAAAATGGCGTCCCTCTTCGTATCGTTGAAGAGAGGATTAAACAATTGAGGCGTTTATTTTATACTGGTAGAGAAATTACCGTACATCTTGGTGCACCGGCAAGCGGTCGTGACGCACTAAGCTGGCTCGAAGAACAAATTACTAATTTGCTCCATCGGCTGCAGGACCATAGCGTTAGCGCCGATGACCACGTATGCTTACTTTTGAGTAGCACTGACTCTACGCTGCGGGCCTGTGTATGTCTCATTTAGGCGAGCAGCCTAAGGAGCCTCGAAGGAGGGGTAGTTATAAATGTGATAAACTCGCTCCCGCAAGCACATATAGCCGTAATAACAAAGGGATCATTACGATTCAAAATGGCGACAGTCTTTGCCTAGCCCGTGCATTGGTTGTCGCCAAAGCTATATGTGATAATAAAAGAAAACCAAAATGTATGGATGTGAACACCTTTAGACAAATCAAAATGGGTCGTCTTATTCAAAAACTCAAAGCAGAGGAACGATGCCGTGATGCCCGTGTGAATCTTTTGAAAGGTGGTGGGCTCACTGAACTGAAACAATTTCAAGCATACCTTTCCGAATACAAAATCACGGTGTTCAGGGAACGCAGGGGGTACATGTCCTATATGAGGGGCCTACTCCTTCCGAACATTCCTATAAGGGTTATCTTGATTTGTATTTTCACGATGACAAGCAAAATAATTTTGATGTCACAGCATCCTTGACAGCCGCATCTAAGTGCTCGTACTTTTGCCGTGAGTGCCGTGTGCCATTCAGTAATAAGAATGCGCACAAGTGCGAGTCCGCGTGCAAAAAGTGCTACGCTAGAGCGGCTTGTGGTGGAGGCCAATCTGTGCTCTGTAAAGACTGCGGGCGTTGGTTCACAAATCAGACATGCTTTGATAACATAAACGTCCTGGTTTTTGCACAGGTCACAGATCGGTCTGTGATGTCAAAAAGGTTTGCGAGGTATGCGGGAAATTTTTCAGTTTGGAAAGATCAAATTATTCACATAGGTGCTATGAGACTTTTTGTAGAGTATGCGATTCATATCGTCCTTTTGGTCATTTCTGTTATATGAAGCAGGCCCCATCAAAGCCGTCACTGGAAAAGAGTAATTTCATGTTTGTGTTCTATGATTTTGAATGCAGACAAGAAACTCTTCTTCAAAGTGTGGCCGGCACGTATCTGCACGAGCCTAACCTATGTGTCGTGCAGGCGTATTGCAAGGTCTGTGTTCATATAGATGCAAATGACCATCATTACACAGAATGTGGGGGTGATAGGACTCGCATATTCAAGGGTGATACCACAATAGCCCAATTTTTTGAATTTTAGAACAAATTACATTATCAAAATTTAAGGATATCACCCTCCTCGGCCATAATGCTAAATCCTATGATAGAAATTTGTTTTTAAGATATATGATGGAGATAAAAAATGTACTCCAGAACTTATAATGAACGGTGGGAAAATCATGTCCATCCGTTACGGTCCGCTCCACTTTATTGACTCACTGAACTTTCTCACGATGTCGCTGTCCAAATTGCCCAAAACGTTTGGCTTGGACGAGTCTTTGGCCAAGGGACATTTCCCCCATTTTTTCAACAAAAAAGAAATCGCGGGGTATAGGGGTCCCTTGCCGCCAAAGGAGTACTACGGCATCGGCGAGATGTCAGTTGAGGAAAAGGAGCACTTTGAGAAGTGGTATGACGCGTTGGTCAAAGAAAATTATGTCTTTGATTTTAAACGCGAGTTGGAACTGTATTGTGTGAAAGATGTAGACATCCTACGGAAGGCCTGCCTGAAGTTTAGAGACATGCTCATTGAGAAAGCAAAGGTGGATCCTTTCAGAGAGGCGTGTACGATAGCTGGATTGGCCATGTTGGTTTACCGCTGAAGTCATCTTAAGGAGAATACTATCGGTATGGTCAAATGTAGGGACAAAATATATTCCCATCGGTAGAAGTACAATCATGTTGAGCCAGTATTATGAAAAGCCTCACGAAAATATAAAAAGTAACCCATTAAAATATTGGGCTGACCAAAGAAAATCTTTTCTCGAACTGTACATTCTCTCTCAAAAACATATGTGCATGCCTGCCACTTCAGTTCCCTCAGAACACATTCTATTTTTAAAACAGGGCAGATTTTGATTGAAAGAAGAAACCGGCCTACTTCAACGAAAATAGATATGCAGGTTTTCTTGAATAAAAATTTGTGAAAAATCTGGTTTTAACTTTCTAGTTTATTTTTATTTTTAATACTTTTAATGCACAATAATTGTAATGTGTGAAAATATTGGTTGATGCATTGAAAAATTATGTTAATATTAATAAGTTATATCATATTTTTTTAAACTATTGTTACTTTGTTAGTGCGTAAATTATTCAGAGAAATTGTTTTCCTTTTATTTAATTCTTTGAAACTATAAATATGAAAGGTGACCTGGTGGTCTAGGGGTAAGGTGTCAGACTTCTATGCTGGCGGCCGGGGTTCAATCCTCGGTCCCGGCACAGATTTATCTGATTACCAAACCCTTCCTTCACCTCTGACAAGACGTGTATTAATCACATCTTGTGAATGTGGGGAATGCCAGGCCTCCAACGTGGTTCGGATTCCACGTTAAACTGTAGGTCCTTCATTTCATCTCACTATCACCCTACCATTACACATTAGCGTAAGTGCGTATAACCCGAACGGGTAGTAAGACGCGGTGCTAATAATATTAATAATATAAATATGAACTTGGTTGGTGATTGTTTTAGAAACTTTGTTTGTGTTTATTTTATTGTACTTTTGAAGTGTTAATTTTTATTATTATGTACATACGTAATGTATTAAGTGAACTAGACAGTGAATATAACTGAACAAACTAATGTATATATACTGGAATAAAACTCTAGACCGCAGCCTTGACTAACATAATATCAAAAGAAGTCATATTATAAATTTTCAATTCAAATTTTAAGAGGATCATCAATGAAACCTTAGGTATGTTTTTATAACATTTTCTAAAACTGAATCTAGTTATATTTTAGTTATTTTGTTCACTATAGTATTATTTATTAAGTAAATTGGTTCCATGTTTTCTTATTTGCGAGTGTGGGGATAGTATCGCCGAGTAAAAAGAATTGAGTAGTCTTGACCTAGTACTTAAAAAAAACGGAAACGTGATTCGAATACTTTTTAGCTTGATCTTTGATTCTTGACTGTACATCTTCGAGTATTTCGTATTGAAATAATATGTGAAACAGTCTAACCATTAAGGTTGAGTTTCACGTAGCAAAGCGTCTATGACTGAAAATTGTGTTTAATGGGAGAAAAAGATTTGTATTAAAATGACACGGTAATCATACCAACTTTTAATGTATATTATACCTGAAAATAAATAAAAAGAGCAAATAAAAGCATAACAGGTTCCGGCTACTTTACTCGAGTATTTCCAGAAGAATTGAGTACAGCCGATTACGCTGCGGAATCGATGTACTCAACTACTTTTACTCGATTCTGCCCATCACTAGTGTCTAAACCCAGTGCTAGGTGTTTGGCTTGGAGCTTGGAGCCATTGAAGAACCTGCTGCGGGTTCTTCGTAGGTCCATCTTGAGGAGTTTGGAGTAGTCTACTTCCGGCGTAGTTGTTGGGCGTCCTTACCTCCCTTATGTTTCGTGGCTTCCATGTTGCAGATGGGGTTCATTTATGGGATTCTGGAAGGAGTTGGGCAAGAGATGCGAAGACGAGGGGAGAGCTGCTAGAATGGTTCATGGGTGCTGAGTGAGTAGTAGAAAAGGGAGAGAAGGATAGCTGCCCGAATGGTTTTACAGCGTTGCAAGAGTACCATGTAATATACCTAAATGATTGGCGCGCGTATCGGAAAGCTGGCAGTGCAAATATCAAACGAGTTTGATATTTTATGATCGGACGACTGCTTTCTGCGCCTTGTAATCGCTTTCTGCGCTTCCAACTTGTCAAATGTTATACTGCGCATGCGTTCGTTGTGTCAAGATTAGGTAGTACCAGATAAGGATCAATATTTTCTCATAACGGTATATTGCTTGGTTAACCGCTGAGAGAATATTGACAAAAGATGCTTGTAGGTGTCTTCATTCATACGTAGGTAATTTCGGAAGTCATAAACATCTAATTCAGGTAAAATTATCACAGTATGTGACACAGTGTTCCGTTTTATCATTAAATTTAGACTCCAAGCACGTTTCTTTCTGCGTTTTACAACACTATGAGATTTAAAACCCGTACCCGTACAATATAACCAGCTCATCATCCTCTTGTTATTGAGGGGCATCTTAGCACAAACTGAACCAGAAATCAAGTGCGTACGATAAAATAACTCCCCCTCCACTGGGCGGAAAGATGATCATTCGTCAGAATGCAGCTTGTGTGTAATAGGTAACCCAGATTTGTCCGCTCACAGCGTTGCAAAACGATGTCAGAAAGCAGCGCTGTAACCTGCTGCGTGTAATGCGGCCTTAAGGATGATCAAGGTGTACAGAGCTATTGCCCGCAAAAGTGTATTAAGAGATGTAATGTGTCAAAGTTGTGGACAGCATGAGATTGAGAAGAAAGTATTGAAAAAAAAAATTCTCGTAGAGGCAAAAATTAAATTCCTAACGGTTCTGAAATGATTCAACATATGTTTGAAATACTTTATAAAAATTTAAACGGTTAGATCAAAATAAAATAAACAATTACAAACGGCTATCTAGAAATGTAATAATATATATTAAATATTTTACAAAGTATTAGGGCGATACAGTTAGAATTTTTACAAGGTCATCTATAGCAAGTCAATATGCCAAATTCAAAGTATCTGCTACTTAATGTCAACAGTTTTTGAGAGTTTATTTGATCAAATTAAAAAAAAAACATTTTTGAAATTATAGCAAAACCACAACCTGTTATTTTGAGCCAACCGTTCAATATCTCGAACCCCGATATCCCCTTGTTCGGCAATCTAGTCTATTACAAGAGTAGTGCCTTGGACGATGCGGCCACGCAAGGGAGTTACTGTAACCTCTTTGTAGTGTGGACACTACGTCCATTGTTGTCGTGTGACATCTGTGAGTGATCAGATCCATAGTGTTGGTGGTGAAATCGTAGTGGAAACATGTCTTCTTCTGTAGCACCTGAGATAATTCTGAGTTAATACTGCGTATATTCTTATTCAGAACTTTGTTTTATACTATAAACGTCCACAAAGATTCTGGAGGAATAGAGCGGCTCTTCTTTAGTTTGGGATTTAAAATCGTAAACAATTGTTAGTGGTCTTACAAAAATTTTACTCACCTCAATTCATGGTATTTTGAATATTTAATAAATCTGTTTATGCCAAGCATTCAAAGGACTACTAAGTTCAGAGAAGCAACGTCGGTGCATAATGACAAAAGGATTAGCATTAAGGAAATTTGAGTACTTTAGAAATCTATTAAACGTTACAGAAATTTATTAGAATTTGTGAATAAGTATTGGAATACAAAAGTTTGTTGGTTATGCTTTTACCTTATTATATTTGATTTATTTTTTCTCTTTGTCTTAATCTTTGCAGAATTGAGCGGAGGTATTAATATGGTTGTATTGGAAACTCTGCAAAGTTTGTGTTATGTTGGCTATCTCTATATCTTACTCCCTATAACTGTATCTTACTGCTAGGCTAGTAGTTAGTTGGTCTTTTTACTGGTCAGTTGTTTTTTGTCATACATTATATTAAATACACTGTTTACACTATACCAATGCGTGTGTGATTTCGTTTCATGGCCTAGTAATCCTAATAATTTTATGTCCTAGCAGTATTTATATGAGAATTTAATAGGTATAGACAAAAGGGTTTTTGAAATGTTGGCTACAAATACAGATAAGCTCAAGTATTCTGACGATTTAGAACACTCTCCAGGTAAAACACTGGACTGGAATATCCGTGTATTATACTAAAAAATAACAAAAGAAGGCCTAGTATGTCCGAGTTTGAATACAAGAATTGAGGATAAATATTCCGGGTACGTAACACTCGCTACAAGCTTTGAAAAATTACATGCTATGAAGGCCTTGACAGTAGAGGTGAAATTAAGTGGAATGAGAGAAATAAAAACCATTGCAGAACATTTTATTTAAAAACAATCACAGTGGCATAAATGTTGTGGACTGAAATTTAATGCAACTAATGTAAAAAGAGTTGAAGTAAAAAAAGGTAAAAGAAGAAACAAGGCAAACATTTAAGGAATAAATATCATCTTCATCAGAAGAATCCACTCCAACATCGCCAAAGAGAATTAACCATGGAGAGAAATTCCCACAAGCTTGTTTCTTTTGCGATAGAGCACCTTACAATGACAAAATGTTGCATCGTGTAAGTTCAAAATTAATTGAAACAAAAATACGTCAGTATGTTACTAAGAGAGACGATAACATACTAACAGCAAAATTAGTAGAAGGAGACATGTTTGAACGAGAACGTAACTAGACTTGTACTGCCTGGTAGAACTTTACAATACCTGTAGGCTTCAAGGTTCATCTGTTGTAAATGAAATTTTCACAAGCAATTAAAGAAATAGCATTTTCGAACATACTCACATATATAGAGGAAGTTAGAGCAAAGGCTGGGAATTATTATCTTGTTTTTAAAGCGCCAGCTATATTTCATATGCAGATAACCTACTTTCTATTCATGTCATAAGTGATTGTAATATAAGTGTGCAACACCATCGGTTTCAGGAAAAAAATATAAGTCATTTTGGGAATATGCATGCCTCAAAAACAGGACGGGAATATTAGTGTGTGAAGACACTGTAAGAAACTCAGTAATATTGAGTTGCCGTGGCTATGATTATGATGTTGATAATGATGATGCAGTTGCAGCATCCATGGTTTAGAAAGTTATACAGAAACGTGTCTTACAAAGCCACCAGATATTCAATGGCAAATTTTATGAGAACTGTGTTAAGGATCAGTCGATCCTTTACTGTTATCCCTAGTAAGTGCATTATGGTATGGCTTAACACCGATTGTGACGTCCAACAGACTCAAGCAGCACTATCAATATCCCTAGAAAGTACTGTACATTATGATATGGCTGTAACACCGATTGTGACTTCCAACTGACTCAGGCGGCACTTTCAATCTGTCAGATTATTGCTTTCAATATTAAAGAAAATTCGGTACACGACTCTAACTACCATAAATACAACCGAAAGCCTCAACTTTCCACTTACCTAGCTATGAACATACACTCCAAAACAAGATGCAGATAACTAGTGGATATTATGAACAAACTTGGACTGTCTGTTTCTTATGATTGATTGCAAAGAATATAATTTTTTATTTTGTGAGGCTCCCATTCAACGTTCTCACCGAAAAGAAAATAATTTGCCAACCAGATCTTAGGAAGGGTTGTTAACAATGGCTGCACGTGATAATCTTGACTACAACCCAACAAGTACAAGTGATGAATATTTTCATGGTACAAGTATGTCTCTTTTTTAACATAAGGGGTCAGGTAATTAAGGTATTAAGAAACCACAGGCTTTGCTCCAGAACTTATCCCAAAAAGATCAGTTCCATCATTACCGATACAAATTGCTCCTGTAGCACCGGATTACCTTCTCAACAAGAAACCGGAGCCAATAAATACATTACAAGAACGCACAGCAATGTTACCAAAATACATTTCAGGAAACTTGAAGGAAATATCATGTTGGTTAGAAAATACTCTAGAGACAGGTGAAACCCCATATTTATCGGGGTAAGCTTATAACCTTGTTAACCGTCACATAGAAGAAATAACAACACTCACCAACTCAGCCCACGTTGACTCGTCCTGACTCCTCTACGATACGCCCGAGACACTGATCACCACTATAGCCAACTGAACCTAGGTTTGAATCTCGTCGCTGACCGTGTGGTTGGGCTGCCCCCCACCTCTCCTCCCAATTGGACACGAAACAAGTGATGGTCATTCTGCGCGCGCCGCCCTAACGCATTGCAGATAAAACTTCTATGGACTGTATTTCAACGCACAAACTACGTCTATTGGTCATCGAGATCATTCTCGAACACCCCTCCCCCTTGTTCCGCGCTCTGGGAATATATGTTTATCACAGTGTATATAATGGTTGGGACCCAGTGTATGGACACACATTACGCTCTGGGGTTTCGAGGTAAATAGCTTAACTTTGTAGGCTCGACGATACATTCAAAATTCAATTTGGTTTTAATCTACCTTCTTTAAAAATTCAATTGATATCTGCGTCTAATATTTTTTTGTAACAATCTATTACGTCAGCCCTTAAGGCAATGTTTACTTTACTCATGTTTGGTCTCCTGTGATAATTTAGGTATCTTTAAATGTTTGGGGATTATTTATATTTGCCTCCTTGTTTCTTACCAAGGTTGGTCAAATGTGGGGCCGCAAGCCGGTGGAGAAATTAATATTATACGGACGCCATGTTAGGTGTTAATGTTAGGCTAGTTCATTGTAGTTTTACTGGTGTTTATTTATTTGTATTGGTCATATGTGGGGCCGCGGTCCACCCAGGACTTATATTTCTGAGGACATCTTATTCGCTCTTAAAGCCTTTAGGCATTGTTATGTACACTTAACCTTTTTACAACGTGAAATATTAGCATTGTGTCATGTCATTCTTTAGTTAAGGGGCGTGAGCTGTTGACTCACTCTATGTTACGGATCATGAGAAGGGGTTGTCTCTCTACTCGTGTTGTCGATTGACTATTTTTGTTATGTTTTATTATTATTAATCTAGAGACCAATTCGTTAGGCCTTTATACTGCTCTATAAGGACGCCATTTTGGGGGCGTTTGTATGTAAGTAGCCGCCTGAAGTTAATTATTGTTGTAAGGCCCTTCAGGCCCTGGCGGTGTCCTTTGTGCCTTGCAGCCCTTCTGGCTTATGGTTATCATTGTTATTCCTAAGTGTTACTCCCCCATTGAGTTGTACTATGTTTCTTGATAGTAAAATTATAACTCTCTTGTGCTCACCTCTGTCTATTATTTTACATGGGATAATAAGGGGGGTAAGTTACAAGCTTTCCTTGTAAACAGAGAGAGTCTATGTGAAAAATACACCTATCTGCACTTTAATGCCATTCTTCTATGATAATTCAAAATCTGTGGCTATGTTGAAACATAAGTCGTTCAACTGAATTTCAGAATCCAGTCGTCACCATGGATAAACCCTTGTATGCTGTGGCAATGGCATTCCAGTGGACGTGGCCCGAAGTGTTTGGAGAGAAAATTTGTTTATAATGTTCGGGTCATTACATATAGAACAAGCATTCTTAAAAGATTTAAGGAAATATCTCGATGGCAGTAGGTGGACCAACGCATTATCAGAGGTTGATGTGGCAGCATCAGGAACTGCTGACTTATTCATAAAAGTTGCAGGTATTTCCAAAATGAATCTAGCAAACTAGATCACCGTGGTATGTTTGTATAAGTCAATGCGAGATGCACTTAATTCAGATGGTCCTTCACAATATTCTGAACTCACTTTCAAATTATGGAGGCCACAAAAGGCAGCAGAAGTTTCAACATCTAAATACTGGAGCACGTGTTTCGATTTAGAGATAATTTTGTTGATGTTTGTCAAAGCACACCACAGTTCAAACTATCATTAATACACGGACACTCTAAAACAAGTCATTCCGTGTTTTTTCACTATGTATCTGTATAACTATACCAAATGGCTACCTATTTGTGTAAGAGATTTTAACAACTTACAGACAATACATACTGACATTAATGAACAGTTTCACAAAGGGAATTTTTTGGTTCACAGGAACTGTAAGTAGCGGGTATGATACTCCAGCACCATATGACCTTTGACCATGCCCAATTTGATTTTTTTCCCCATTTGATTTTTATGTTTTCCCCATTTTGTTTGTATGCGTGCCTCATTTGATTTTGAATGTGTGTTCAATTGATTTTATGTGTGGCCCATTGTTTTTTTATGCCTGAGTAGGATTGAGGTAGTTGTGGGTTTTTTGGGGTCAGTGTTTATTAGCATGAGCATACAGTCCCAGGCGTCGCGTTGTGCACTTCTTCCTCGATAGCGGCAACGAACGCGGTCACACATCTTTCTCTGGTGGTCGTCAGATATCTAATGAAGAGCTCTCTACCTCGACTGTCAGGGAGACACCTTTATATTTTCACCCCTCCCTCTACACCTTTTGAGCTCTGAGTGTCATTTGCACCCGGAGCACAACCACCAAAACGAAAGCAGCCAGACAACTGTCTTCATGGCCTTCAAGAGGAGTGTGAACTACACGACTCTCTGGAACCAGCTCAAGTGTTCAGATCTTTCACTTTCTCTATTCCCATTACGACCTCAAGAAATTGATAGATGAGCCTTACATTTATCCGGCGTCCACTGGTGCAGGTCATGCAAGGTTAAGTGCACCCGCATAGCGTGAAGCTTAAGCAAAAATTACGCTAACGGGCTATGAATTGGGAAGGTTAAATTTGATTTTTTTAAATTGCAACATCCCTGGATGGATTCGAACCCCGATATGTCTGCTGGGGGTATCTTGTCTAAAAGAATTGAAATTAAAATATTTTAAAGCAATGGTCTAAAGAAGCAGGCACGATAGTAATTAGTGTTTGTTTATCATTTGACAGAGATATTAGGATGTACCAGCATTTGTGTGGGAGCGAAACAGAAAAAACTCTACGAACATTAATCTATTAGTAATTACCGTTCGTTCAAAATAAACTTTTTTTTGTTGACAAAGGGATAATTACCACCCCTAGTAAGGATTTTAACCCTGATCTACCTCCATCAGCGGGTGGGCTTGACATTTAGGCCACGTGCCCACCAGTGCAAGATATAGTTCTTCCCACTCTCCATCCGTGCAAATGTTTTCTGCCCGAGTATGTACGGTAGTGTGTGTGACTGGGTGAGATGTGTACCAGCATTTGCGTGGGAGTGAGTTTAGAAAAATAACAAATATGACCACAACCTGATTCCTGTCACTTAGGTAAGGCTTCTGTTTGAAAACAGATGACAAGGCGATTAAAGTAAATGAGGATTGTACCAGCATTTGCGTGGGAGTGAGGTTGGAAAAAACAACAAACTCGACCACCACTGCCTGATTCCTCCCACATAGGTAGTGCTTTTGTTTGAAATCGGGTGACAAAGCGATTAAAGTAAATGAGGATGTGTACCAGAATTTGCTTGGGAGTTAAGTTGTAAAAAACAACAAACGCAACCACAGCGGGTGTATAGTGCGGATTCACAGCATATTGTGCCCTTATGTACCAGGGGAGGGGGAATACATCCCCATTCGGTGGATGCTGGAACAAGAATGACGAGTAACGGTAAATCCGTGCTGTTTTATAAGGTCCTGCCATTCACCGACGAGGATACAAAATTATTGACCAATTAGAGCCTTACAACCTTGCATGCTTCATGGCAATTTTTGCCCTCATCCACCATGTGGAGGGGGAACACATACACACTTGGTGGACGCGTGAGCAAGACTGACGCGTAACTGTAAGTTCCTGCTGTTTTACACGAATCAGCCAATCACCGAAGAGGAAACAATATTTTTGAACTATAAGATGACCAGTGACTCCAGCTCCTGAAGAGTGGAGCTACGCATCAGCAACCTTACTAAGTAAACTACAAACTACTCAAAACAAAATACTCAGAACTATAACCGGCACAAACCGCTACACCAGAATAGATGATCTACACACCATGACAAAGAGCAGACTCTTACAAGAAATATACAGGGACAGAAACAAGAAGTTTTACGAACAAAGCGACACGCACACAAATACAATCATAAGATCACTAGGACGCTACGACCCAGAAGACACCAGGAAATACAAAAAACCTAGACTGGCATAGTGACAAACAAAAAAAACATTAAAAAACCAAAAATTTATTAAAAATATATAAAACAAAAAAAAAACATTAAAAAACCAAAAATTTATTAAAAATATATATATAAAAAAAATTATCATTAGTTTTAGTTAAACATCACTAGTTCTTAGTTAATCACCACTAGTTATAAGCATATAATAATAAGTAAAAAAAAAAAAGTCACTATGCCAAAATGCCCGGTGGACACGGACTACCTACTCGAAGGCGCACGGTACAACTTTCATGCACAATCGCTCATTTCACGCCATTACTACCTTAGTCACGGCCGGACGCCACTGGGATAACCGACTAGGTCAACCTTCTAGCCAGAGAATAACGCTGGCGCCACTGTCGGCCCCAGATGGGGAATGGAAATGTATCCACCTCACTCCAAATCCCAAGAAAAGAAAATCCTTCCCAACAAGTTATTCTTTATCACCTTTGCCACCGCCGGACTCCACTGGGATAACCGACTAGGTCAACCTTCTAGCCAGAGAATAACGCTGGCGCCACTGTCGGCCCCAGATGGGGAATGGAAATGTAACCATCCTCGTCAAACCAACTCCTAAAACAGTTAAACCTACCAACCCACTCCCGAAATCACATTACGCCATCACTCACAAATCGATCATTCCAAATAAGCCAACCTTCCCCATCCTAAGAAAAGAAAATCCTTCCAAACCCTCTTACCACAGCGAGATCATTCACAATCACCATTATTTTCACTCAAAGGGTACTAATTTATAACTTTGTATTTTATTGCAGCATCATTCAACGGTTTCACCTATTCATTGTTTTCACCCTCATACCATGAGGATAAGGGCTAGCGACTGCTGCCTGTAACTCACAGAACAAATCAGCCCTTTCATAGACAGCCTGGCGTGGCGTAACTGTCAAGTCAGATGTTCTATGTCGGGCAACAGCCGAAAGGCTCCTGAAGAGTCACTTACCGGTTTGTAAGCAACGAAACACTCACGCACTTGGACTTCACCTTCATTAGTGTTAACAAAACGCAATGTTAAAGATAATCGTTCAACTTAACTGACATAAGGAGTGAATTCTAGTATGACGGAGAAGTATTTAGATGACTTTACCATATTCAAAATTTTATTTCGAACTTCACTTCCAAGTAAACCGACACATTTTGAATACGTTTACCAAAATAGTGAACGTTAGTCCTCTTATTAACAATACGGTGGAGGTGCTTCATCATCACAGGATCAAATTTTCCTAGCAGTTGCACTAAACCCAGGAAGTTACCATTATTCGTAGTGTATAGTGTTTCAGACCCAGAACCTCCACTAAACGACAAATCATTGCCTGCTAAAAAGAATACTATGGACATCATTCGTTCGAGGATAGCCACCCACCGTGATTTCTCGTCTTCAATCTGTTTTTGCAAATGCTTGTCTATTCCACTGAAGTTCTTTAATTGAATCGACGCCTCAATCCAACCGTGCATTGTGCGCTGGTGATCTGGGGAAGTTTCATGAGTCTTAAGACGCGCTGATAAGTGCCTCCAGTCGCCAAATCCTTCTTTTCCCAGATTAGAGTGAAAACATTTATTGAATAAACAGCAGCAAAAACAGTATACTTTATCTGCAGATTTAGAGTAAACAATCCATCTTCTTTGTAAGTTTATCCTTTTGGCATTACTCTTTGAAAATGCATAATTTAAAAGTGACGTCCACTTTTTTTTTCTTTGCATGTCCTCGAATAATTATTTCATCTCTGGTTGCAGAGTTAATGAGGTTTCATTTTTAAATATCATCGTGATTTGCATTTTGAAAAGGCGATGTTGATGTTATGTCTGATATATCCTCTTCTGTAATCATTTGAACTGCAGATGACATTCCAAAAACCGCTAAATTTTCTTGTTCATGCTGTTCTTAATCTTAATCGGCTTCGTCTAAAGAACTTCCATGAAATAGTTCTTCTTCCGGTGCGTGTTGAGCTAGTTCTAATGATGATGATTCAGATGACTTATCAACTCTTAAAAATTTTACAAACAATTTTGCAGCCCTTTGTATCTGGTGACGGTAAGAATTACGCGTACCGAGTTTGTGTTGGTTGCGATCCTGCCAAAACAAAAATGGTCTGCAAAGTTCGCGGGATCACCATAAGATATGGCAACCGGAACGCCGTTAATTTTGACGTTTTGAAAGCGATGGTCACCAAACAGGCTGCGTAAAGATACATACAGATACCGCACAAAATTGTAAGAAAAGGTCTTGCGACTTTTTGTGCCGTTTAGAATAAAGTTTACTGGCCAGTGTACACCAAACGACGGATAACTGATGATTTTAATACGTTGCCGATTGGTATCAGATTATTATTTTATTATTATTATTATATTATTATTATTTATTATTATTATATTATTATTCGGGTTATACTCACTTATGCTAATGTGTAATGTTAGGGTGATTGTGAGATGAAATTGCAACCCCCTACCCCCCAACTATACTAGGGTGAGGATGACTGGAAAATCAGGCGATAATGTAGCCTAATTTTAACAACATATCTTTATTTAATAATAAACAATGAAATAATACGAAATTATAGCACATCAACAAAAAATAGAGCGTGAAGTGCGTCTTCCTTTCTAACAGAGAAATAGGTCCGTTTAGAGTACGGAGACCTCAACCCCGTAGGGAAATGTAACAAAGAGTAACAGCGAATGCTTATGCTCAAGCGCGATGAACATAAACATACATATCAGACAACAATCCTAAATGACTAATATCAAAGCCAACTGTTCTTGACTCGAAGATTATTTAATCTATCAAAGTGAGCTCTAAAGCTGTACATATTTAAAACTCCCGCATAACACATTAGCGATCACTGCAGAAGCTAGGCGGTAATGTGCTAACAACCCTCAACAAATATCATAATGTTACTCTAATGTAGCAATAATAACAATCAATACCGGACCGAGTCCCAACCTATCATATAAGTATCCTGAATCCTAATTTGTTTTAATTATCCAGATGATGCCTAGTTATAAGCATACTCCTTGAATAACTACAAGACGCGTAGTCCGAGACGCAGAGTTCGACTCTGCGCACTCAATTGTGTATAAATATATCAACAAAGCCAATAGGCGCAATTAAATCGGGCTGGAGCCCAAATAAGACGGCAGAAGGGCGACTACCACGAGAAGCGCATGGCGTTGCAAAGTTCTATATTCCAATATGAGTTAAGAGCTGAACAATAATTTTTACTGGATTCCCCCATTACGCCAAAAGTGAATTTTGATGCAAAACAATAATCCCAAGCCCTACGTCACCGATCTCACCTTAAGTCAGTTGGTGGTGTAATAAGTCACCATAGACCATCAGAATCCCAATATATATACAAAAAAAAATTCACAGAAAGGGGAAGCGACGCAAGGAGAGGAAGGAAGGAGAAGCGATAGACAAGACGACAAGAAGGTTTGGTAAACGAGTCGAACAATCTAGACGCTATGCGTGGCGGAACCAGGAACTATCTTCTTTGGTTTCTGGCCAGTCTCGGGTTTGAGCCTTAGTAGTGGCCCGTTGAACGCTCCGCTAGTCTATCGGGTGGTCGGTTGGAGTGAGGAGGTCAGTGCTAGTGCCGTGTGCTGCAGCTCGTCCAGGAGGTTCGGTGAGTGTCCTCCATTCGATTTAGCCATAACTAGTAACTTGTTACATCAAACTTGTAACTTGTTACAAAATGGAAGACCTACAGTTTAACGTGGGATCCAAACCACGGTAGAAGCCTAGCATCCCACACGCTCACTAGTTGTGATTAATACACATCTTGTCAGAGGTGAAGGAAAGGTTTGGTAATCAGATAAATCTGTGCTGGACCGAGGATTGAAGCCTGACCCCATCACACAAGTCCGACATCTTACCCCTAGACCACCAGGTCACCTTGTTGAGTATCAGAGTCCTTTTAAACCCGCTCGCCATGAATAAAAGGTGATCCTTTAGACGGGCTGAATGATCTTTTTACTTTCTCGCTATCTTACAGGTAGAGAAAGTATTGTGATCGTCAATAAATCGAACTCGAAATTTGATGAATCTCAACGTTTCATGCCCCTCCAAATCTGAAAAAGTAGTTTTTTAATTTCCTTCTGTCTGTCTGTAACTTCAACTAGAGTCTAAACTTTGTATATACGGTTATCATAGGGCTGACCCGAAGGGTTTTTGAAATTGGATTTCGAACCCTAAAATTAAGGGTAGTTTACTAAAGGGCAAAAAGAGAAAAAGTTGATTTTCTCAAAATTGGCTCTCCCGGTTTTGATTAAATTTAATTTCAAAACATTTATAAATATTCCAAACAAATTAGCTACTCTCAATATTTCGGCAAAATGACTTTAAGTGCTCCGGTCTGATGGGTAAATTATATATATATATATATATATATAATATATATATATATATATATATATATATATAATATATATATATATATCCGTAAATCTTTGAGATATTAAATAACTTGTTACAAATATGTAGATCTATTTATAATACAAGTATATTATACGAAGCATATATTTATAAAAACCAATTACTTTCAAGTTATACGCAAATATATATATATATATATATATTTATAATCTTAAATTTTTGAACACAAAAGGTAAAGTATTGCGATCGTAAAATATTGAAATGTTGAAGTATGTCAAGCCCTATAAAGTGGAATTTGCAATGCCGTCTGTTTGTGTGTCTGTTTGAACTTAAGAGTAGTTTAATAAAGGACGAAGAAAGAAAAAAAAACTATTTTATCAAAATAGACTCAAACGTTTTTGGTTTAAACCCGTACTTAGGCGTTAAATTAAGTTTTAAAAATTAAACTGACTACTTTCTTTTTCACATGAAAATGAACTTTAGAGAAGCTAAAAATTTTCCGTATCTCCGCACTATTTTAGATAGTAAATAAATTATTGCAAAATTGTAGTACTATTGAAAATAAAAAAACTTTTATATTAAATAAATTTTTATAAAACCAACAGTGTCTAAGATTTTGACAAATAATTATTAAAAAATTATTGTGAGCTTAGTTGTAAAGAGAACTTTTTAAAGTTTAACGCAAAAATTTTTCCAATGCCTTTAAAGTAATTAAATATGAGTAGGTCTCTCAAAAATTTTGTTATTTTTTTTTAAAAACCTCTTAGGGAAATGTTTGTAAAAACAATCATCTATTCCCATTTTAGACTCAATAGTCTTATTAGCTTTTTTTTTATTGGTAAAAATTGATTAAAATGCGGAATTTAAAAAGCAATGCGAAAACAGGGAAGATGTGCAACACCGAAAATATTAATGGAAGTCGGAATTTTAATATGAATTTGGACCCAATATTGATTTTTTTTTACCCGGAAAAAAACTTTACAAATAAAGACATTAATTCTTTAAAAATAAAATTAAAAAATTTAAAAAACCGGGACTAAAAGGAAATGTTTTGCAAAAGTATGGTAAAATTTTTTTGCTTGGGTTTGCTAGTTATATTTTTTTATTTCAATTAAAATTTCGAGTTTTGAGTAAATTTTCTCCATTTTTAAAAAAATAGACGAGAAAGTCCCTGCGGGGTTTCCCTACCGTTTATTTTCTTCTTTTTTTATAGGGCATTTCCCCCTGGCATACCATTTTTCAAATATTGATTTTTTTCATTTTTTTTTTTGATGAAAACACGCCCAAAAAAATTTTTTTGCTTTTTTTATCAAGTGGAAAATATTTTTATTTTATTTTATTCACCGTACAAACCTTCACCTACCTATTTTTTTCCATTTTAAAAAAAAATTTAAATTTTTTGTATATATTTTTTTTTGTAAATATTTTTTAAATTTTAGTCAAATATGACTACTTTTTACTTTTCTTGTTCATATTTTAAATTGAAACCATCTGTCTCTGTATTTATATTTTTAAAAATTTTTTTAAATTAGACTTTGGGTGTTATTCCGGGGCTACTTAGTACCCCAGGCCATATTCCCCCGACGAACTCAAAAAATTTGGTTATGGGGTTTCCTTACACAAAAAATGTATATATTTCAACGTGTAAGATATAATTGTAAAAATATAAAAAAAACTGTTTTTAAAAAAAATATTCTAAAATATGCTTTTCTGGTGTGATTTTTTTTCAATAAACTATTCTAAAACTGTTGTTTGTATATATTAAAGTTTGTAAAAAAAAATTCTTAAAAATTTTGAGTTTGTGTTTTAAGTCTACCCCCAAAAAAACCCCCTTTATTCTATAAAAAAAGTTTTATTTAGCTTGTAAGCTCATCACAAAAAATTTTAAAAAATTGAAAAAAATACAACTGGGAAAAAGGGCACAAATTTTTTCCCCCCCTTTAACCCCTCCCCTTTGACAAACCGCCAGGGAAAAAAAAAAAAACATCAGGTATTATGTTTAGGGGAACCTGGATTCAAAAAAAGGGGGCCAAACCCTCCGGGTTTTTAAAACTGTAAGGGGGAAAAGAAATGGTATCAATTTAATCTTGGGTGGACTTAATACTAACCCTAAAATTTAGTTCCTTTTTTTTTTCCCTTTGGGCTAACTTTCTACCGTAACAGCTTACAATTTAAAAGGAGTGTTTTTTTTTGGTTGTGTGAACTTTACCCTTCCCTTAAAGAAATCTAGTTGAATTTATAAACGCTAACAATGAAAAATAAAATGAAACTATTTCCCAAAATAATAATAATAAATAATAATAAAACTTGTTTATTATTTTACTAATTTTAAATATTTATATTACCAAATCAAGCTTGTTGATTTAATGTCTTTATTTTTGTGGCTTTTTAATTCCTATTGATTAAAGGGTCCTATAATTATAGTTGATAATACTTAAAAGGGTGACATGGGGGTCTAGAAAAAGGGGGTCAGCCTTTTTTGTGGGGGCCGGGGTTTCAATCCTCGATCCCCTACAGATTTATCGCTTGCCAAACCCTTACTTCACCTTGCAAAGTGTTTAATCAAAGTGAAAGTGAGAATGCCAGGCCCCCCGTGGTTCGGATCTCACGTAAAATGATTCCCCCATTCATCTCAAAAACACCCTTCCATTAAAAATTGCTAAGTAGTAAAAAAGGGGGTAAGACGTGGTAATAATTAAAAATTAATATAAAAAAATAATTTACTTTTGATTTATGTAAAGTTGATTAAATTATCTCAACAAAAATATGGTTTAGAACTTAAATAATATTTTAAAAAAAAACTTTTTTTTGTTGTTTTAAGTGTCTCCCAAAAGTTTTTAAAAAATTAACCTTTTAATTTCTCCCCGACAGTTTAAAATAATGTCACAATGGTTACAATCCCCACCCGATGGGTTAGGGCTAACGTTTTGTTTCGTGTTGAGTTTAAACTCCCCAGGGGCGTGGAGTTGGGCTCATTCCGGTCGGGTGAATGGAGAGGGGTTTTTAATTTCCCCCATCAAAATGCGGGTCACGCTTCTAAATTTAAATTCTCAAATTTTTAAAACCCTTAGAAATTAGTAATTAAACTTTTAAAAGAAATGTATAAGACGGGGCTAAATAAAAAAAAGTTACAATATATAAAAAAAATATAATGTCTGTGCTATTAGGTATTGGCTTGTGTGTACCCTTTCCTTAAACCAAATTTAGTTAAAAAATTTTAAACCATTTTTAAGCAGAGAAATAATATTACTGTATACTTATTCCTCTTTTAACCTTTTACATATATTCTTTTCTTGCTAAGAAAAAACTAACGGTGTGGGTACCCCGGTGGGCTAGGAGTAAGGTTCGATTTGTGTGGCGGCCGGGGGGTTTAATCCCCCGGTCCCGGCACAGATTTATCTGTTACCAAAACCCCTTCCCTTTCCCCCCGACAAGCACTTGTGAATGGGGGAATGCCGCCTCACCGGGTTTCGGATTTCCACATTAAAAAATGTGTCCTTCATTTCATCTCAAATCACCCTACCATTCACATTAGCGTAAGTGCGTATAACCCGGATGGGTGAAGAGCGGTGCTAATAATAAATAATAATAAAAATTTTAATAAAACACGGGGGGTGTCAATAAAGTTTTAACATTACCCGTTGTGCTATTTTTAAAATTTCATTTTGGCTAATTTTACGGTTTGCCATCGCCTTTATGTTTTGAATCTCCAAGGATTTAAAACAACATATTCTAGGGAAGAAACTGGTGGTGCAATTTTAAATACCATATTTTTTTAAGGGTTTTTGGCAACTACGGGCATGAACCCCAGGATAAATTTAACGGGGTGAAAAATAGTTTGGTACACAAGGTTAAATATCAACCCTCTAATTTGGCTTTTTGATGGTGTGTGAAGTTGGGGATTTGAATTATCTGAAGTGTACTGTCGGGAGTTCTACTATATGGGTTTTCCCCTACCCTCCAAAAGTTTGAACATTTCCTTACCCCCACCAAAAACTTCGTACACTACCCCAGGGTCCTGGTGTTATTGCGTCCTACCACCACTGCTGACAGTACTATCAAACAAAACAAATTTGGTAGGGTTTTTATAGGGAGAGGCCCCCCAACTGTGGATTTTTAATTTTTCATTGTCTTTGGTTCGGTTCATCTTAATGACAATGAATCACATTGCCGCATTGAATGCTAACATGTACAACAAATCAACTGAAAAAAAATTTATTTCGATTTAAAATAAGCCTTGCGACATTGAAGGAGGGGGCAGAGGGCAGCAGGCCCTTAAACCCTGTCTCATGGAAATACGATTTTCCTTCTCGAGTTGTAGAACCCTTAAAACTTGCACCGGGTGCGATGAGTCACCGGGAAAATCCTTACCCGAAAATTAGGGAGGGGGGAGGGTTTCAACTTATTGAAATTCGTGATCTTTTATGTTGATTGTCTTGTCGATCCGCCAAACTGGCGCGAGGTATGAGCTATTTGACATCACCAGGAAAACACATTTCCGGGGAGGATTGTGACATCCCCCAAATAATGTCCATGTAGAGTCGGAAAACTGACCCCGGTCATAGTTTCTTACGTCATCAGGGTTTTCCGTGATTATTCTTGTCTCGACTCGTCAAACCTCCAATTTGGCGATGGTGAGCTGTTGATTCATGTAAAACATCATAGATTTAGCGTTAATTTTTTAACTGTGCTCGCGCATCCAATGAGTGCTTATGTAGTCTCAGGATTCCACCAGTTGGGGGACATGTTTGTAGGGGCTTACCGCAACAAATACTGGTACACATTCTACATGGTCTAGTTATATTTAAACGGAATATCTAGTCGACCCACTTTAAATGATTTTTGATTTAGCCTTATTTTTCATTCTAGAAATGTGGTGTGCACTCAACCACGGAATGATTTTATTGGATGACCATTCTGACAGAAATTAACGATGCTAACATTGCAAAGATATCGAGGCTATAATCCATGTGCGCATACCATCTAAATGTAAGACTCATCAAATTCTGGGGGGAAGGTTAGAATCTAATCCTTCTGAGTAAGCTGTTGGTAGTTATCCTTCCAGGTAAAATGATGGAATATTTTCTTAATCAATCTACCACATTATCTTAGTTAATATATAGATTTTAGCCAGAAAGGGTGCATGCAAATCATCTAATTATTGTAGGGGAGGTTATAGGGTTCGAATCCTGGTTCTGACTAAATCGTTTGCCTCTCTCTCACTCCCCGAAAAACGTTGGAACAGTTCTACTTTACTCATATTTTCCACCTTATCTTCGCCAACAATGGTCCATGTTGGTATGGCGGATACGTACATCCACACATGTATAAGGTAGATACCAAAAAACCCAATTTCAGTAGACATTTGTCATAGCTTCAGACGATTTTGGCCATTACTATATCATGTACCTTCTCTATAGTGCCCTAAATATTCCTTTGAAAACTTTCCTCGCCTTAATCTCACCCACCAATCATATATACAACGATGCTAAAGTGTTGATTAATTACAACACATTTTTCAAAACTTAACGGTCCTGCCACCACTCAAGAGACTGCGTCCAATCAGCGTGCATCCTGTCTTCCCCCCATCGGCTATAAAAGAGCGTCTTGACGATATAATCACGACATTCATCGAAACGAACAATTATGATGAAGGTTAAAAACATTGCACCCGCAAAGCAAAGTCAGTAAACTCACTTGCCATCACCAGTATTTTCAACACTTTGATTCCATTGGACGAAGTCGACGCCAAACAATTCATCGTTGGCATGAGTGTCAAGAACAACTTAACGCCCTATGTCCAGCTAGAAAAATGTGGAGGGAACTGTGTGGTGTTTTACCGAACAGAGTAGCAAGAACTGGGCAACTATAAGTCGGTCATATCAAAGTTTCAGCAAACACGCAACATCTTCAGAAAATTAGATTGACTAATCATGAAATCTCTCTGAGATGCATGCGTGGTAACCATATGGTCGTCATCAGTGAGTAACAAGTGCCTGGACTCAAATGAGTCACCTATCTAGCACCTAGCAGGGCACGTATTTGTGGGGTGGGGAGCCTCATTGACTTCCCTGTCAACCGACAGGACATGTGGTCTACACCTGTCACACGATATTTCAACAATTTGAATGACAAACTCTTCTGCGACACGCTAGCAAAAACAGTGGATGTCATCGGCCTGAACAGCTTACTGTGGAAACACATATAAGAAACCTGGATCTTATCAGTGTTACCTACTTTTACATGTCAAGTCATTGGTTTGGAGTGTGGATTGTGAACTAAACATTTTTTATAACAAATCTAAGAGACACTGTAGAAAAACGTAGTAACGAATTATCTGCGTTATTCCTATAAAATGTATAGTACATATTATGTGTGTATATACGTAACGTATAACGTATAATAAATATATGTTTTTAATATCGTGTTTTTATTCACGCCAAACCAGTTTGTCCCTTGCCTTATCCCACAGTAGGGTCGAGCAAACAAACTGGCACCAGTCATGAAACAGGGTCAATGCCCATATTGTACTAGCTCACGGTTTCAAGGTCGTGATCTATTACTGTCTCAACTTGTCTTGTCAATCCACCAAACTGATGTCAGGGTTGCAATGACGTCACCGGGAAACCCAATGCCACATATATAGGGGAAGAGGGAGAAATTTTGACCTCATTCATGTACTTGATTTATTCCTGTCACGACTTGTCTTGTCGATCCACCAAATTAGTGCCAGGTCTGAGTCATCAGAGTAAGCTCTTTGCCTGGGGAGGATTGTAACATCATTCAAAGTCGTGACCTATTCCTGTATTGACTTGTCGAGCTACAAACTGGCACTAGGTATGAGTCATCAGGGAAAACCATTGCCCGAGTGCGGGCTGGGGACACCAAAATAGATTCAGAGTTTTGCAACTGAGAGGACCGACCAGTGCCGTGCATTCTCTGTTAGACAGCAGCCGAGAGAGGATACTCTTGCACGGTCCCATCATCACGGGCAGAATTGGGGACATTTTATGGGACGTTTATGGGAGGAGGGCCAAACGCCAGGGTCTGCACGCTCCCCCACCAATTAAAAACTCCCAAAATTAACTCCCAAGCAAGTCACAATCCTACACAGACATTCTATCCAATGGGGCACACATACAAATAAAATTGACCATTACGTCACCCAACGCAAACTCAATCAATTAAGGCTGTGACATCACGTTGAAGTCACACAACATTGCGACATCATGATGACGTCCCAGGGAAATCAGATTGAGGTCAAAGGTCAAATTGTGCTGGGTGTCATACACGCTACTGCTGTAAAACCTTTCTCTGCTCTAAGGTTAGATCAAGCTCACGAACAGAACATTGCTGTTTTTAGGGGGGAACGTGGAGCTGTTGGCTTACTAACAGACCCGACAGCATTTCTAAAATGGATGATAAGTGGTCCAGAAGTTTCTATACTGCTAATGAAGTTTGAGAAAATGTTTCGGAAACGTTAGTAGTTGGACTTACATCATGAACAGTCTTCTTACTTTCAGAAGTTGTTGAAAGAAAAACTAATGCAAGTTTAAATAACAATGATTTAATAAACGTGCAACAGCACATGATACATAAAACCTCATAGGGACACAATCTCAATGAGTACGGTCCATAGCCTTGACTGTGTCAAGCAAGATATTTGGCCAGGCAAAGACCAAAGTTTTAAAGGCATGAAGAGCATGAAGGTCAAACTTACCTCATTAGGAGGCTAGGAACAATCCGTTAGCTTAACCTGTTAGCAGGGTACAAGGTACAGACGTACATATCGTGGTATGGTGCAGATTCAAGTTCTGTTTCCTAGACGACAACGGTACTACAGCAAAGGAAAATCCTCAGAGGAAAGCCAGATGAAATTATATGATAAAATAATTAAGTCTAAGAGCCGTGCCAGAGGGGCGGAAGCGGCCTCAGGTTGACTCCAACAGGAGTTCACCATCAACAGAAAAATTAAATATATAAAATATTTTATATATATATATATATATTACCGCGGGCCGTGCTGGATGGTCAGAGGCGGCCCACAAGTTTAACACCCCAACTGGAGTTCAATATAAGCAGACATACCTAACTAGGCATCATTCCAAGGCCCTCGAATTATCAGATCTATCGTTTCCCCAGCAAGCTATCACTGAAATAGATAAATAGTCATACAGGTTAAGACGTGGGATACACTCCCTATTTTACGCCGCTGGCCCGAGGACTCAGCAGGAGCTTGCGTGAAGTGAAAGATCATAATATTTAAAACTAAACTAATGGCAATAGACTTTACATAACAAAGTCGGCCGATCTTCATAATAAATATTTCCTAAAACACCTAATCAATAGTATTCCTTAAACACCTAATAACTATTATTTCCTAAAAACCTAACTAACTATCCTATGGACTAGACACGACTTAGGTTTAGTCTCTATTCCTCCTTTGATCTATAGCAGTCCATATAACTTCCTCCAGTCGAGCTGACCCCTCGTCGTGAACAGCATGGCCACCGCTGTGCAGATGCTTAGTAATAAGTGTAAAGTATTACATGTGTATTTGTAAATGAC
>JBCFYV010003508.1:4603501-4633875 GCA_039000515.1 Timema cristinae | reverse complement strand
GATATAATTATAATAAAAAAGATAATCAGGCGTGATAGCGCGTAGTATTTATTATTATATTACGGCTAAGCAGGGGATATGGTAATTCTCCTTAAATCGGTTGACGGCCACTCTCACACTAAATAAGACGCGTGACGTGTATCGAGTGCATTGCTAAAATAAATTAAAATATATGATTTCTTTAATTAATTTAACCCACTATTTTTTTTTTTCTCTAGTGAAGTTTTAGTTAACTGTTCTAGTAACTTTTTGGTAATTTCTCGTAACTTTCTCTGGTGATCTCAGTGGCTTTTGGCAAACTTTAAAAAAAAAAAAAAAAAAAAAAAAAAAAAAAAAAAAAAAAAATTGAGATATTTATTGCAAAAAAAAAAATATATATATATCTAGGACACTTTGGTAACTTTTTGGAGATTTCTGGTAACATTGCTATTTTGTAGGGAGTTTATGTGTATTTCCGAAAAATAGACACTGGAAAAAATAAAGAAAGAAAAAAAATAAGTTGGTAACTTTTAGAGATTTTCTAGTGACTGTTGCAGCGTCAGAGACCTTGTCACTGTCTGAGGTGTCTGAAAGAGTGAGGAAGTATATGATATGATAGCTCTGAAAGAATAGGAGGAGGTGGGGAAGTGAAAGAGGCCAGAGAGAGGGTGAGGGAAAAGGACAAATTAGAAGAAAAGAAGAAGGTGGTGGGACAGGCTAGGAAGATGGAAGAGGAGAAAAGAAGAGAGGAAAGCAGGGAAGAGAGGAAGAAAGAAGAGGATCGGATAGAAGATAAGGAGGAGGAGGTTACTTTGGCGGCCTTAAAAAAGATGAAGGAAGCGGAGGATTTCGTAAGGGCCAGATACAACAAAGATGGGAGGATAAGTAAGGAAAACTTAGGGGAGATCATAGAAAAAATGTCAGAGCTGATCCTTGCGACAGTCTACAAGGACGGAGTAATAAGTAGATTAGAGGAGGAAAATAGGAGACTGAGGGAGGTGGGAAAAGCGGTGGAGGGGTAGCGTTGCAGGGGATGTCATATGCTTCGGTGGCAGCTATGGGGGCGGCGAAGAGGAAGTTGGATGTGGGGAGTGCCATTCAGGCGAGGCCTAGTCATGGGGCAGTGTTTGTGACTTCCCTGCAGGGGAAGTCGGTTGAGGAAATGAAAAAGGCCCTAATGGGGAAAATTAACCCAGTGAAAGATCAGATTAAGATTAGGGCTTTACGATCGGCGGGGACCAGGCTAGTGGTGGAGACGGAGTCGGAAGATGACGTCAAGAAAATAATAGGAAATAAGGAACTGGCAAAGACAATGACTTGTGAGGAGCCGAGGAAGAGGCGACCACTAATAACAATCTTTGACGTGGACAGGGACATAACTGGGGAAAAACTCACTGACATGACTTTTGAGCAGAATTTGAAAGGAAGATTACTAAAGAGGAGTTTGAGGAGGGTTTTAAGCCCAAGTTTAAGACGGGACCGAGGGACAGACAGGTGGTTAATCAGGTGGTGGAGGTGTCCCCAAGAGTGAGGAACATGCTATTAGGCTGCAGGATATACATCTCGTTCAGCGCGGTATCCGTAAAGGATTACATTGTGGTGACGAGGTGTTACAGTTGCAGAGATCTGGGCCATGTCATGGCCCACTGCCCTAGAAAAGAGGAGCTTTGCGGTAAATGTGGGAGAGAGGGGCACAAGTTCAAGGACTGCAAGAGTAGGGAGGAGGTGTGCATTCCATGCGTGGCAAGGAAGAGGTCGGAAAAGTGTAAAAAACCGAACTCGAGGGAATGCCTGACGCACATAATGATGATGAGGAGGCAGATAGAAAGGACTGACTATGGAAGTTAAATTGTTGACAGATATAGTGGACTTACTTAGACTGATACTGGGGAAAATGGACGGGATTGGAACAGGCTCTAAACCTGAAAGGATGGGGAGAAGGGTGAAAAAACTCCCCGTCCAAACGTGCCAGAAATCAAAGGAGGGCGGCAGCTTATAGGGAGAGGACAGCTGCGAGTAATGTACCTATACACAAGTCGGTTAGCTCAGGTCAGGGAAAGGTTGGAGTACACGATGAGAGTACGGTAAAGAGACCATCAAAAGAAGTTAGTGAGGCAGTATTGAGTTCAAAGCTCATTGGAGAGGGGGGAGCCAACATGGAGCCGGCCATGGGAAAAGGAAAGGAAAAGTGTAAGGGGTTCTGGCAAAATCTAGAGTCGTGGAAAATCCCAATGCCGACGGTGGACATGGGAAAAATGGTTGAGAGAGGAGAAATGAGTGTCGAGGATGCCGAGAATCATATATTATCGGTGCGTACATTGGTCCACGGATGGACGTACAAGTTCATGGCAGCACTAGTGGGATTTCTGGCTAATGATGGGCCTGCTGAGATGAGACCCTTCTACAAGAATATGTCGGTCGAGAAGTTCATCAGAAGGCTCCTCATTCAAAGATGCAGGTATTGTTATGGAAGGAACGAAACCTATTGTACGCGCACCGGCTATAAGTCGTGCGAGTACAGGGGTGTGGCTGCGGGAAGGGATAACAACATGGCAAACTTGCGTGACTATGAAATAATAGCATCGGGGCTGATCGGGGTCTCCTCAACCACGTGCTTTATTAACAAGGGAGAAAGGAGGAATATGGGTCACCCGGTAAAAGAGGGGGTAGTCAGTGGTGGGTCAATCATTGGATTGGTGGGCCCCAATCTGAGGTATGCTGGGCGAGGCGACAGAACCTATGAGCCCGAATCCCGAGGAGGATCCGGTGATGAAGTTCATTAGGGAGTATTTCCAAGGAGGAGGAGAGGACCATGAGGGTACCATGGATTCAAGGGACGGAGCGACAATATTCAAATCGATATATAGAAGGAGGATGAGGATCCTCTTTGAGATGCTCTTTTCTGAGGCCTATAGAATATCGAGAGAGAGGTCGTGCAGGGTCCACGTCCAGGTGGTGGGATTCGGTCTCGGGTTTGGAGTGGGTCGGAACATCAAAATGCCATATTCTACCAGGAGCTGAGGGAATGTTTCTACGCAGCAGTGGGAAAACACGGCTCGGGTATGAGTGCTATTGGGATATTGGAACTGCTAAGGATGGATGGGGTGATGGATTATTTTGCTGATAGAGGGCAATGCTGGAGGGTAGGGATATAAAGATAATGTCAACCCGGAGAGCTCCATATGAGACCTATGGGTATGGAGGGGAGTATCTGATCACGACATACGCGTGGGATGGCAACAGCTGGCCGGGTAATGAATTTTGGAATGGGAAGTTTGGCTCTACAGGGGATTCAGCAGCGGCGTCGTCGACGCTGATATCGCAGGTCCAGAACGCGATGATAAACCCCCAAGTGTTGACCAACATTTGTATAATTTGTGAGGACTCCCTCAATGATCCTCCGGTAGCCATACCTATAAGGTCAAAGATTGAGATGGTTGCGAGGCTGCAGGATAAGTCCAAGGAGGAGAATGCTGATAAGACGGAGCCTGTTACTAAGAATAAGCCAAATTGGAAGTTCTGGAGACATGGCCTTGGCTACGGTAAAAGAGAGAAAGGGATAGATGGTAAGTCGGTTAGCAAAAGCAGCCAAACGCGCGACTGTAGAGGTGGAAGGGGAGATAGTCAAAGGATTAGGTGATGTGCCATCCCAAGCGTACGGGACATTCGAGAAGACCTTGCGGCTGTCCAGGTTGGAGGAGAAGAACACCTTGCACATGGCACTTAGACATGTAGTCAGACTGGTGCATGTTCCCTACTCCTGAATCTCTGGACAGGATTCAACTAAAATCAATGAACCTGCCAACGGAGGTAGTCAGCTTGGTGGATCTCATAGAACAAGTATTCAAGAGGAGAGAAGAAGAGTTCAGCTTGGAGCAAACGTACCAGCAGTTTGTGGTAGCTCACGGTCGTAAAACTTTTGATCCAAGGGTGGCGTGACCAGCGTGCTATGTGCTCACACATAATCCGTAATGGTTGGGCGTATAATTAAAATAGGCCAAATCAATGCGATGAGGAGTGTGACCGTGTTTCATGAGATTCGTAAGCTGGCGGAGGAATGAAGCTCGATGTCGTATGTATACAAGAGCCCTACACCTTAAGAGGAAAAGTTCCACACATGCCAGTGGTTACTAGAATAGTCACAAGTGGAGAGATGCCAATGAGTGCAATTGTTATCTTTAATAAGGATATTACCGTGATTAAAATTACACAGTTGTGTAACCAATGGGTAACGTGTGTGGAGCTGGGAACTGGCGTTGGCAGGGTTGTGGTGGCAAATCTGTATTTTCAGTTTAGGCATCCGATTGAGCCGTACCTGGACCAGATGGAGGTACTGTGTAGGATGTACACAGGTGAGCCACTCATTATTACTGCTGATGCCAATGCCAAGTCTCCCATGTGGCATAGTCGGGTAGTGATCAGAGGGACAGGAGAAATGACGCAGGAAGGCCATGCAGGAGAGGGCGGGCCCTTGAAGAATTCATCTATGGGCACGGACTGGAAGTTGTAAACCAGCCGGGAAATGCCCCCACGTATAAGGGGAGGGCTGGGGTGGCTACGAACATCGATGTCACCTTATGCAACGCCGAGTCTGTGGCCATGGTTGAGGGATGGAGGGTGGTCGATAATGTGACGATTAGCGACCATAATCTGATCGTATTCGGCATTGCCATGGGGAGGGTGGAGGAAGGAAATGAGGGAGGGATAAGGAAAATATACAACATGAAAAGAGCTGATTGGGAAAAGTTGAGGGGGAACTGGTACTGCCTGACCAAGTAGAAAGCGGTGATAATGTCAACATCAAAGCCAAGGAGTTGACATCGGCCCTGCAGGATGCAATGAGGAAATCCATCCCGGTGATGAAAGGAGGTACCAGGGTCGGGAATAGACCTTGGAATAACAGACTGCAGGGACTACGTACAAAGGTAAGGAGAACTCGTAGGAGGTATCATAGGTGCAGGGACCCAGTCGTCCGTGAGGTGCTGCTGGAAATATATCGGGAAAGAAAGAGGGAGTTTGAGGAGGGCCTGAAAGAAGAGAAAAGGAAAAGTTGGGAGGAATATGTTAAGGAGGAGCTCCAGCAAGGACCTTGGGGAATTCCATTTAAGATAGCGGCTGGGAAAATCAGACCGCCAATTATGCTATCTACACTGAAGAGAGAGGATGGCAGCACCACGAGGAACTGGGAGGAGTCTGCGGGGTTATTGATGGAGACATTGTTACCGGATGATGATGAGGACGCAGATACAGAAGAACAGAGAGAGTTGAGAGGAGCCATGACTCGGGACATGTATGACAATGAGGTTCCTGTGGAAGTGGTCAGTCAGGACGAGGTGATCAGGACTATTGCTCAGATGGGGAATAAGAAAGCACCTGGGCCAGATGGGATAATGGTTGAGGTGCTGCAAAAGACGGCGGACCTCATAGCTCCTTACCTTGCAGGCCTGCTAAACGAATGCCTCGCTCAGGGCAGAATCCCGAGCATCTGGAAGCAGAGTGAGGTAATCGTGCTAAGCAAGGGGGAGGACAAGGATCCGCTTCTTCCAAAGTCATATAGACCAATCTGCCTGCTAAATACGAGTGGGAAACTCCAGGAAAAAATACTGTGCGAAAGACTATTAAGGCACAGGACAGTAGTGGGTATGTATCAACAGCAGTATGGCTTTAGAAGGGGAAAATCGACAGAGGATGCCATATGTAGAGCAATGGAACTGATCGACTCGGCCACTGACAGATACGTGGTGGGCATATTCGTAGACATCTCGGGGGCATTTGACAACCTATGGTGGCCGGCGTTGTTTGGGCGGTTGAGAGAACTGCAGTGCCCAGGGCAGTTGTATAGAAGCCTGAAGGACTACTGCCGAAATAGGTATGCCACCCTGAGGTGTCAGAGTATCAGTGTGCAGAAAAGACTGACAAAGGGATGTCCCCAGGGATCGGTCTGTGGGCCGGTATTCTGGGATGTGGGGCTGGAGCCGGGACTGCAGATCTTGGAGGAAATTCCTGAAATGCATGGGGTGGTCGCCTTCGCAGACGACCTTCTAATAGTGGTAGAAGGTAATTCAAGGAAGAGCCTGAAGGAAAGGTCCAATCGAGTGCTAGACAGGCTAGCAAGGTGGTGTAAAAGTGTCAAACTAAAGATGGCACCGGCGAAGACGACATTCATGCTGTTTAAGGGAAAGATGTTGCGGAATCCTGCAATAAAGGTTGAAGGGAAGAACTTGAGAAGGAGCCAAACGGTCAGGTACTTGGGAGTCACTCTCGATGAGAAGAGAAACTTCACGGCACATATAGAGGAAGTGATGGGGAGAGCTCAGCGGGTCATGAATAAGATTATAAGCATTGGCCAGAGGAGGTTCCACCTGCCTATGCGGATAATAAAGATATACCACCAAGTGATCCTTCTCTCTATTGTTGGCTATGGAGCGTGCGTCTGGGCGCACAGACTGAACATCGTCGTGCCGGCTAGGGCTGTTCGGAGTATACAGAAGAATGTCCTTCTGAGACTTACGGGTGCCTAGCGGACAGTGGCGACAGACGCACTGAACGTCACCCTAGGTGTGTGGCCGTTGGACCTTCTGGTTAAGAAGAGGGCAATTGGGTACTGGAAGAAAAAGGACAACTGGGAGAAAGTTAGGATACTCACATCACCTGAGGTGGAAACATCCGAGGATGCAGTTTTTGCTCTGTTGAGGGAATGGCAGAGACGCTGGGAGGGCAGTGAAACTGGTAGGAGGGCTTATCAACTCTTTCCCAATGTGGTCGAAAGGATTGATAACGCACATCTGGAACCATCCCCGGGTCTAGTTCATTTCATCACGGGGAAGGGGCCATACCCAGAATCCTTAAGAAAAATGGGATTGGTCGAATCTGATCTGTGTGAATGTGGTGACGTGGGTACCCCGGAACACGTAGTGTTGGAATGTGCCCGTACGCTTGAGATAAGAAGACCTAGCCAGCAGGAAGTGCAGGGGAACTGGTGGGTGAGCTCCTGAGAGATCCTGCCCATTGGAGGTTCCTAGACAAGCTGGCAGCGGAAGCTTCAGAAAGAGCCAAGGCGGAATATATAAGGGCAATGAAAGAGAGACGAGGACTGGGACAAAGACTAAACAGACGGCGGTCCAGAGAAGGAAGTGGGGGAGAGACCAGTGACAGTGACATGGATAGTGACGAAGACAATGACGAGGACAATGGAGGATACGAGGACAGAAACACGGGAAGCGGGACTGAGACGGACGCAGGTGAGGTCTCAGCGGGGGAATATAGGGAAAGGTGAAGGTTGTTTTGTGGCACTACTGACATACAACCTTCCACGAGGAACAAGGAGAGATGCCGGGAAGTGGCAAACACGAAGCCTCGTGGGACTGGCATACCAGTTCGGCTGATGGATCCGGAGGTTTACTGGGGTGACCCTGGTAATTCCGAGGGATCATCATTCCAGCCGAATAATGGGAAAGATGAGGGGAAAGAAACGGGACGCGTGGGGGAACCCTGTGACTGCAGATCCCTCTTATTGGAAACAAGAAGATTAGGATTAGGTCTTGTGAGGGCCCTACGCGTCAAGATGGAGATAGGCGGCTGCTCTTCAGCCCCCTGGTACCATCGGAGCAACGGATATCCCCGGAGGATTACAGTTATTTAGGTTAGCTAGTGGTAATATTAGGAAGGGGTAGGGGCTATAGTATAGAGCCAAAACCTGTGTAAAAATAAAATAAATTAGATGTGTAATAGTAGGAAATTTCTGTTATAATGTGTAATAAGGCCTGGATTAAAATTGTAAGATGCCAGGCTGAATTAGATTGGTAATAAAAAAAAAAACACTATACGATCACTACAAAGTTTTATATTGAACTAAGATAAACATTCAGTCCGTGTATCCCTCAGTATATTTGCGAAGCCGGTACGGTCATCTACAGGCTGGCCACGAAGGTGTGTTAGCGGAGGTCCGTTTTTGCACGTAGCACTCCATCTCCATAAGCTGAAATGTTCTACCTCAGAATAGTATACGCTACTGACAGATTTAGAGTATATCTGGAACATTTGGCTTGTATATCGATAATTCAGCTCTCTCATGGTTGCTAACATCCTAGACAGATTGGGAAAATAGGACGCTGGGTGGCGAAGTTGTAATCACTTCAATTTGAGATTGCGCATGTTTCAGACATGAACAACACGGTAGCTGATTATTTGTCTCGCATGTTCGAGGAACCCAATAACTGTGGGAATTTGGGCTCTCAGAAGGTCCAACCTGTTTTGGGCGTGTTGAGAGAACTCCCTGAAGTGTTTGCTCCGATCGGGGAAGCGCAGAGAAAGGATCCTGAATTATTAGATCTGATCTCATATTGTGAAGACAATTCCAATCCTGATAACCTCAACCTTCTTGATACAGCCCACCCGTCGCGCAGGTTGGAATGTTTATATACCCCATTCTTTGTCTAGAATCATATTCGCATAATACAATGAATCCCCTGTGGGAGGACACTTAGGTGCGAACATGACCATAGGTATGATCTGCTTGTATTTTTTTTTGAAAGGTATAAAAGTGGAAATCTGGGTCCGGGTTAGAAGGTGCGAGGTGTGTCTTAGAGCTAGGCCTGCTAAGAATCCGGGTGTGGACTTCAGGGGTTGCCATCTTCCCACTTGACAGAGTATTTATCGATCTGTTTGGTCCATTGCTGAGATCATAGAAACATAACATGCTACTCACCATGATTGATGGATTCTCAAAAAATTGTGTGGATGGTGCCATTGACTTCCACCTCAGTAGTTAATGCCTTAGATACTACCCTGTTTCACAAATCTGGGTACCCTCATACTATAGTGTTTGACTTCCACCTCAGTAGTTAATGCCTTAGATACTACCTTGTTTCACAAATCTGGGTACCCTCATACTATAGTGTTTGACTTCCACCTCAGTAGTTAATGCCTTAGATACTATCTTGTTTCACAAATCTGGGTACCCTCATACTATAGTGTTTGACGACGCAGGCCAGTTTACATCCAATACATTTGAAGATATGTGTTTTAATAATGGTATAAAGTATGTTACCACCACCCCTTACCATCCACAGCCTTCGCACGTGGAAGGGTTTCACCGGAACCTGAATACCGCCTTAAATGCCTTTCACCATGTCCCCAATAAGGATTGGGATAAGAAACTAACACCGTTGCAAAGAGCATTCAATAGCGCTGAACATGACAGCCCCAAGAAGATTCCTTCTACCTTGACGTTAAGCCATAGTTTGCTCTCCCCAATCAAAATGAGGTGGAAATATGACTGGGATGCTTAGAGGATCAGTCTAATCCATGCAATGAGGCCAAGTGGAGGGAGGCTTTAAGTAAGCTAAAGAAGGCATGGGATAAAGTAGCATGTAGATACAATGTAGGAAGATAACCGGTGCCATAAAAAGTTGGAGATAAAGTCATGAATGAATTGCATAATTTTATAATTATAGAAGAGCCATAGATGGCAGAACGGCGAGGTTAGGCTACCGGTGGCCAGTTCCGATGATTATATCAAGGTTTATCACGGTCCAGTTAATATTTTTATTATTTAACACCGCCTTACCTACCTGTTCGGGTTATACGCTTTAAGTACTAATTACGCTAATGGATTAGGAATTGGGAAGGTTGAATTAGAGGAAGTGAAACCACATTTGCGTGGAGGGAGATTGGAAAACCATTTAGGAACCCCCCCCCCCAGTTCACCCAACCAAGATTCAAACCTCGATCTCGTCCTCAGCAGTCGAACTCAACACGACTAGCGCGTTAACTAACTCCAGTTAATAGATCCTGTCACTAGTCTGGCCACACGTCACCTAACTAAAACTAGTGTAAAAGGAGCTTAAGTTCAATTCTATGTTTGAATATATGTTTTATTTGAGAAAGCTAAGTGTATCTCTATGTTCTGATATTCATTCCCGTCTGTTGCATGTATCCTATATCTTAACATAATGACACTAGAATATGCGAGTTCATTGGAAAGACAGTGCAGGGTGGTTCTAAGCTAATACAAGACATACAAAGAACTGAGTGAACTAAGGGTGAGAGAAAATAATAAGAACTGTGTAATACATTATTTGATCTCAACATATTTTTCCTCAAAAATGAATTTTCGATCAGTAACACAAATTTTTGTGGAAATACTGATTGTGTTTCTTATTTCATCATTTTGTTCTACTAACCATGTATTTCTACGCTAAGTCCTCCAAGAAATATTTTTGGACATAATTTTTGAATATCTTAATGTAAGTAATTTTGGTAAAGTAGTTTTTGGATATATGGGTTAAACTTCTGTGCGTGCGCACTGAACTCTAGATGTTATTATATTTTGAAGTGGGTTATATTTATCCCAGGTTAGTAAGTACCCAGTGTTCTGTTTTGTAATACTTTGTCACATGTGACGTTGTTCTATGTCTTGATCAATTTTTTTTCCTTGGTTGTGTGTGGGCGGCTGTGCACAGTCACGACGGGCTTAGAGGTTCTGGCCTCGAGCTCGTTGTGGCACTCTCACTCTGGGCTTGTTGAGAGCACATCGGCTACAGCCTGGCCGGGGTCGTTGTGATGAATGTTATTGCATGCGCAGGTGGGCACAAAGATGAGATTTTCTTTTCAACGTACAGTTGTGTAACCAAATCAACCAAGGGGTCAAATTAGACCCCTGAGTAAAGAATTGAGTGACTACATCCTTAGTGCCTTATTCATGCAACCCCTTCATAACGGCTTGTTGTGCCACTTCCCAAGTCTGGGTTGCAAACCACTAATATCGACCCCGGCATCAATGGACCTGACACGAGTTGTCTCTCAGAAGGGTCTATGAGAGGTGTGGGCATCAATGGGGCTGACACGAGTTGTCTCTCAGAAGGGTCTATGAGAGGTGTGGGCATCAATGGGGCTGACACGAGTTGTCTCTCAGAAGGGTCTATGAGAGGTGTGGGCATCAATGGACCTGACACGAGTTGTCTCTCAGAAGGGTCTATGAGAGGTGTGAGTCACGTTTTCAATTGTGTGCATACTGCACTTTCAGATCCTCAGTATAACTTTAATTCATGTGTATCACAAACTGATATGGGATGGTTAGTTATCCAGAGGGTCACTACTGATATCTGAATACAAGAATGGACCTCGTGACCTTTGATCACTGAGCCATCCTGGCTCATCCCATATCCAGAGCCATTCACTGTTGTTGGTGTATTGAGTATCTATGATGGCTCAGTGGTGCTCAAAGATAGAGGTACAAGGTTTGTGTCCAGGTTGTCATTTTTCACTTGTTTTAATCTGATTATTGATATTTTTATTTTTATTTATTAAACAAGACTAGGTATAAATACTCAGAAAAAAAACCCATTTATGTATAGTATATTTATGAGTTGATATTAATAAATATTATTTAGAAATATTTAAGTTAAAATGATTTCAAAAATAAATATTAATGGAATCTTGTGATCATATCTTCATGTCCGTACAAAATCAGCTTGATCACCTTGGGATAGGCGTACATTGTAAGATGGTAGCAATTGTCTTCAATGTGCTGCAGTAGTTTTTCCTCAACTAGTTCCTTGTCAACACTCTTGGAGAATTTTTCTAACAGCTCAGGGTATTTTTCATCCATAAACTGAAAATTAAACAATATATATATGAACAAGTTATGTTATTTGTAGTTGTGTTTTATTTAAGATTCGGATGGACATCTCGAGGTTTGGCAAATCTCTACTCCAAGTAGTACCATGTGCTACCACCTCACCGGAGCTGCGCTGCTGTAGCTAGGGCAGTAACAACACCAACCCCTCTCTCCCCTCCTATACTCACCCACTCTCTTTCTGAGTGTCCTTTACACCACCCCACTAATCCTTTCAATTTTGTTGCTTGCTACACAACCAAAGAGAAGCTATCATAATGTTTCTAAGGCAGCGGTTAACAAACTATGGTCTGCGGGTCGCATGTGGCCTGCAAACAATTGTAAAACTTTCGTGATTTTACTAACAAGAATGTCAAATCAAAGAGATAATGAGTGCGTGTTTTTAAACATGTGAACAAGTGAGCAAGCTCGATTATAATGTTACATGTGTAAGAACATATCTTTGTGTTTACGGTAAGAGTGGATTCTGTACTGGGTGTAAGCATGTGAGGACAACACTTTGTGCATATTCTCATCTTACAGACACAGGCTGTCAAACAAGTGTGTTCAGGAAAATACAGTCAGCAGATATCTGCTTTAAAAGAAGAATGTTTCAAGGCGGTTTGCTGATTTTAAATCCATTTTAGATCCATTCAATCTTGTGAGTTAAACCCTTACTTTCAAAATTGAAGCAGCATCAATAAGCTCCAGTTTGAATTAATCACTCTTCAAGCAGACAATGCTCTGAAGGAGACTTTTAAGAATATGAAACTGAATTGTATGCATCACTTGTTGAGAAAAGTTTGGTAATTTGAAAACGTTTGCCAGAAAGATGTTTGTGTTATTTGCTTCTACCTATATTTGTGAACAGACTTTCTCATGCATGAACATTAACAACGCAAAGAACAGGTCTCTCTTAACATACTCAAATCAACAAAGTGTTTTGCGAATTAGGACGAACAAGCTGAATTCTGACTTCGACAAACTAGTTCAGGATTTTAGACAGTTGCATAAATTCCATTAACGATAGCAATTTGAGTAGTTATTAATCAACATTTGGTAGGCAAAGTATCAACATGAGTACATGACATATTTAGTTTTATTTGCTATGACATATTAGATTTTATTTGATACTTTTTTTTGCATCAAACTTGGTTATATGACTAATGTATGCAATTTTTCGTGAAAATAAAGTTCATTATTTAGTTAATTTATATTTTTGTTATATGCGGCCCGCTAGAGATCTTACAAATGTCCATGTGGCCCTAAGGGAGAAAATTTGCCCACCTCTGCTCTAAGAAATGGTGCAGAGTTTCAAGTCACAATCTCGGTGTTTAATTAGAATGTTGCCCCAAGTCAAAGGACAAGGACTCCAATCCTTGTCTAAGTATACTTTTTCTGAGTTACCTAAGGAAATCAATATTTACAATAAATTGTGATATTTTTATTTAGTTTATCTATTACCCACTGTAGATCATTATTATCATTAGCACCACATCTTACAACCCGTTCGGGTTGTACGCACTTAACACTAATGTGTAAAGGTAGGGTGAATGTGAGATAAAATGGAGGACCTACAGTTTAACGTGGAATCCTAACCACGGTGGAGGCCTGGTATTCCCCACATTCACAAGTTGTGATTAATACACATCTTGTCACAGGTGAAGGAAGGGTTTGGCAATCAGATAAATCTGTGCCAAGACTGAGGATTGAACCCGGACCCCAGCACAAAGGTTTCACACCTTACCCCTAGACGGTCAGGTCACCCTACCTACTTGAGAAATATATAAAAATATTTTCTTCCCATTATTAAAAAAATTTGCCCTTTCTTTGTTTTTTTCAGTGAATGTAGTCTTTATGATCGATACTTACGCTAGTTATTTATTTAAATACATGATATAAGGAGGTTAGAATTAAAATAAGTGTACCACCATTTGGTTGACAGAGAATATAAAAAAACAAAGTGAAAATAACACTATGTTCTGGGTGATAGACTATTAAAACAAATTGGAACTATCTTTAAAAAAAATTATTGAGTCAGAAAAAGTCCCCATAGTTGGCGAAAAATTTTTTTTTTAAATCTTATTTCAATAAAGTAGAATTTACACACTTCACGCCTAACTTAATTTACAAATACTGTTAGAGGGTTCATTTTTTTTAATCATGAAAATATATTTTGGCAAAAACATTGTAATGTAGGAAATGTTTTCCATTTGAATTAGACTTACAACAGCGAGTTGAAAATGGTTGTCAGATGATTTAAATAACGCAAAGAATTCCTCAAGAAGCATGCAACTGTCCGATTCGAAGATATGGCATTTGTGTGGAAATTTAAGGACATCATTAAGAACACTTTTATTAGTAATAAAGTTATACAGTTGTGCCATGTAGACCCAAAAACTATTTTTTTTCATCCTATTTTTTTTATTACTAGAATACAAACTTGCCTTTACCTCTATGTCAAATGGTTCCTGGAACTATATTTTCTCTTACTCTTATATTATTTATTATTGAAGTTTACAGACGTATCGACACAAGTAGAGGTAATGTAACATCATTAAGACTATCTTACATCTGTTAATGTACACAAGATTCATAATTTCTGAACCCTTTTTAATAACCTTTATATATATGTGTGTGTTTGTATAGTTTCTTTAAAAAAAATATTTAACTAAAATAATTAAATTAATATTTTTGGGGGACAGAAATAATTGCTTTGATGCACATGCCCCCCTCCCCCTAAAGTAAATTCCTGGATGTGCAACTGATTCTTAATAACTTTAAAATTAATCCTGCTATAATGCTATAAGTACCAAAAGGTATTTTTTGTCTATAAAACATTAATAAAATTGTAAAGCATTTTAACCTCTTCTCACAAAAAAAAAAACAAAAAAAAAAAAAACCTTCATTTCAATGAGTGAATTTGAACTAAAAACACTAGTAAACAAACTTGCACCTAACATTTAGCTTTTAATTGTATCAACAATCATTTTCCTCTTTGAAATCCAACCAAATCAACCTAATGTATCTGTCCACAGAACCTGCTCTATTTTGCACAGTTCACATTTAAAAGCAATTCGTGATTTCAACCCATAACACTTTTCTTTGATAGGATACATGTCTTGAAAGGAACAATTGGTTAGAGGGTGGTGGTTCATTAATTGAATTTGTTTGATTAAAATGGAAATATCTACGATTCTTCTACTGTGTAGTTCAATGTGATCTGCATCAATGACATCTTCTTGCACTTTTGATACAAGTAAAGTATTCTCTAACATAGATATATCATCGTGTGTTTAAGACAAATCAGATTCTTCCAGAGATAGTTTGAAAATAAACTGTGAAGATCCAGCAATTTCTCCAGCAAAATGGATTTCGTGCTGTGATCCAATATCAACACCGGGGTGTGAACCACTTGCTCGATTGACAACATCAGAAGATTCTTCTAAATTGAGTTTTGATCAGGGAAAAAATAAATTGTAATTATGTTTCAAACTAACCATGCCAAGACCAGCCAATATTTAGATTGGTGCAAACAATATAACTCTTTTCTGTTGAAAAATGTTGTTTTAATATTACTTTTTCTCAAGATATTCACGATATTATCATATTAATAATAATAATTTACAAAGGAAGTTGCGTGTGTATCCCTAGTTTAGCCAGTATAAAATTAAAGTTCGTATACTCGAACATATTATTTTAGAATTGAAATTGTACGTTAAATAATCGCTTTTAGTATTTGTTGATGTTAAAAGAGGGGGTGGGAGGAATTTTGAAATTGTAAAATAGACTACTCTAAATATATATTTTGTAAAGAGAATAAGCAGTAATCTGACTACAATACTTTAGCTACTTTTCATTCAAACTGTTTCAAAAACATGAAATAAAACCGATAGTTCAAAACTGTAGGGTTATTCGATACTAGCTTAAGTAATCTAACGCTTTAAAAAAATTAGCATTCAGCTTGGATAGGTTTAAAATGAGCACAATGAAGCATTGATTATAGACTAAACAAAACCATTAGTATTTTTTCTTCAGATTCCATGAAATAACATAATTTGTGTGTTACTTCTCTCCTCCTCAAGTGGTAAATTCTCAACCTGTGATTACATTAGCAATGATGGAGGAAGGAATAAAAGGTACTAAAGACGTTGGTAAAAGTTGTTTAAATAATGAAGCAGTAGTTGGCACTATAGTAACATAGTTCAACTATACTTTATTGTTAGAAAACTTACCATATAAAGTTTAAAATAAATATTATTATTATGTTTTAACTACTTGTCGACCCATAAGAGGCCTTTTACGTAAAAACACCATAATAAAAGTAACTCAAAACTAATGAGATGAAATAAAATAAAATAAAAAGACAGGGAATGCAAGTTCATTGAGAGGGCATGGCTTGGTGAGAGTGAAGGAGAAATAATGGATGATAAATTAAATGAAGGGTGAAAGAATTAAACATGAAAGTCATATCCTTCAACGAAGGAACGTAGACCCCCTCCACCCACACCAGCGATCAAGGTCATGAAGTTCTAAGGGGAGAGTAAGGGGTGGGGACGTACACTCACTGGCATACTTGTTTTGTTTTCCTTTAGGGACCATGTACATTTATACACTAATACATTAAACAAGTTTTCCTATACAGAGGCCTATTATATAAACTGCAGTGACATAGTCTAAGGTTAATGTCTGATAGAGAATGTTATATCAATTGTTTTATGGTCAAATTGTCTATGCAGTCAGGAAATGGCCGTTTGTTTGTGTGGCCCAGAGTCCTTATTTAACCCACTTACACACAATCTAGAGGGTTGAATTTGGTACACAGCTCCCACTAGTGGGACATTTTAATATATTAAATCTTGACAATTCATAAATAAAGCTTTTAACAACAACAACAAATTATTTGTCTCTTCTCTAGTCTCTCCTTTTTCACCCCCTCCATCCCCATAGCGCCAAGTTACTAGTCTAATGCATTATAATTTGACTGTCTTGTATGAAGAAAATCCTCTTACTTGTCAGAGCAAAATGCTTAATTTTGAACTATCATTTTGTATTTAAAGTTTTATTTATTTTTAAATAAAATTATATATCTTGTATTAAAGTAGATATTAAATTGCATTTTTTTAGTGCAATCATTCACATTCCGTTTAAAAGTTAAATTGAATGAAAAAACCGTATGTTATTGTTAAGGTTTTTTCCGTGGAATACAGTAGACAAAATCAATATCAATCTTATATTAAAGTAAGTATCCATCCGAATCTTAAATAAACATAATTTGTTAAATTAGTGTCATTATAGTAATAGCTTAAAATGTTTACAAAAGTAACTTACACACTTTTATTATCATGTGAGCTACTAAATACTTATTGGGACTATGTCTTAAAATAAATTGGAAAATGCAAGCAAACATTATTGCTGTAATGTCAGTAAACTCCGGCGCAAATGTTGAAAATAACATCCACCTCCGCCCCCAATCTGTATTCGTAATCACATCCAAGAAACTCACATGATATCAGGGGATATATTTAGATTTAATGACAAAAATAACCCTAACACTAATTTATTACATAATATTTTATGTAGTAATTAACCTATTCCATATAATAATGTGTGTTTAATTTTAGTCGATTAACCGAACGTGTGGGGCATATTGGAAATAATATTGTTAGATGTGTTGTCGTTTTTTTTTTGTCAAACATTTATAATTAAAATACAATATCCTTTATAAATGACCCACAAACTATAATTTATATCTTCCGTGTAGGTTACCAAGGTAGTTGAGAGGAAGTGATACTGCATTAGCGCATAGAGAGGATGGCAAAACCACTGATTAATCACATGTGATAAGCCCCTCTATTTCACCTGGACTAGATTCGAACTTCGACCTCACCAACAACAGCGATAGAGTGCAATGCTATACTAGCATATTATTCTACTCAACCACTGGTGCGGGTAATATATATGTTACAAACACCAAACTATACAAAATAGTAATAAAATAGGTATTATTTTTAACTTGCATTTTCCTTTGGTAGTGTTTCTCCAAGTGTTTTTGTTAGCTTGTTTCCTGCTGAGTAACACAGATTTTCTGTTTCCCTTGTGGGAGTATCGCCTAGAATATTTTTCTTTGCTAAAAAACATAATTTCTATACAAAAAGTTTTTATCTAATCAAAGAAACACTGTAGATTGTTACACAAATTATTGATAAGGAAACAAAATCAAGCCTACTCTATAAATAAACTTTTAACATAGATCATGCAAATACATCAAAAGGAACCTTTTCAAAAACTGAGGTTTGAAGGTAATAGTAGTAACATGGTGACAGACAGTTAGTGTCCAGTCCAGGGTTTTACCTGAAGGTGAAATAAATGTTGGAAGGGAAGGGGGAGTAGCATGGCTTACAGAAAACAAAGATGAAAAGATATTGAATGCCAAAGAGGGGTTGGGGAGGAGAGGGAGAGACGCTTCCGAAGACAGAGCATTCTACCAGGCAGCTACTGAACTTTTTCAACAGTTCAGACATGATTTAATTTGAAAATAACAAATTTTATACCCGTTATTGTATTATAAATATTTGTCGTGTATAATAGAACATTATCTTATTCTTTATAATAATATGATAACTTCAAAACTATATTCTTGTATTTCATGTTTTATTTATTTTTAATTTAATTGAAATTACGTCATATTGTAAAAAAGTAAATATTAACTTGTAACTTTTTTTTATTAATATAGTACATTTTAAATTTACAAGTTTAATATAATACAAAAACCGCATTTTGTTACTATGCATATTTTCTAAGCAATAAAGTGCACAACTTTACCATTCTTATATATCCATCCGAATCTTAAGTGATTATTCATGAAAATACTCAACAAACACAAGGGGCAGTATAAGGAGGCTGCCCACCCAGTACCACTTAGCCTTCAGAGACCTAGTCAGGAGCAGACGAGAGACTCACCAGGGCCAAAACCAACAAGCTTGGTGAGCTTGGAGTATGAGGGTTTGTGACGATGAGTTAAGTCACCATCAGGGAGGGTAACCATCAAAAACAGGTCTACCTGAGGACGATAATCAACAGCCCCAATACAGGTTTAGGCATGACAGGCTTAGTAAGCCGGTGGGCAAAGTGAACAAAAAGTCTAAAAAATAAAGTTAAATGGTGGAATGGGATAAAAAGATAACCATGTGGTGCAAAGAGAGCATTTGAATATGGACACACTTACTGAAAGAGTGGAAATGATGAATGAGGAGAGGAGATATTCTGGGATTTAAAGCGAACATGGCAGCTAAAGAATGATTTCACTAAGGTAATAGACAAGATTGCGTTATTGCTCCATGGTTGTTTAATGTATTCATAGATAAGTGCATGAGGGATGCTTGTGAGGACGCAAATGGACAATGTGAATGCAAGAGTGCTGTTATATGTAGATGATGCCGTATTAATGGCTGAGAAGGAAAGTGACTTGTAGAATGCATTAAATCATTTGAATGTAGCAATAGGCAGAATGGTTAGTTGTATATATGTATCCAAAACTAAAGTGATAGTTTTTGATAAGGAAAGATCAGTAAATGATTGTCAGCTTAGTATAAATAGAAAACTGTTGGAACAAGTGAATGATGTGTATCTAGGGAGAATGTTCTGTAAAAATGGAAGGAGGGATGGTGACATTGAGACAGGTGAATGAATCACTGAGAGTAGTGGGATGTATGTGGACTAATGCAAAATAACAGGTAATATCAAAAGAGGAAAAAATGGCCACATATAAAAGTGTGTTAACGCCAACCTTGTTTCATGGATGTGAAGCATGGGTTTGCCAGGAGAAACATGAAAACAAGGTGAGTGTGGTTGGAATGAGACCTCTAAGAAATGTAAGTGGATAAACTCATATGGACAGTAAGTAATGAATGGTTACTGAAGGAGTGTGGTTTGGCCATTTGGAGAGGATGAGTGTGGATCAAGTGATGAAGCAAATATATGAAGGTAGAGTGTGTGGATCAAAAGGAAGGGGTAGGCCATGTAAGACATGGCTAAGTGTTTTATAAGGATGTGTGAAAAATAAATACATTAAGAGTTTATGAATAAAATAGCATGTGTGCGTGGGCGGTCGGTCGGTCGGTTGGGCAGGCAGGTAGGTAGGTAGGCAGGTAGGTAGGCAGGCAGGTAGGCAGTTAGGTAGTTAGGTATGTATGAACACAGTTCATGCTTTATATTGCTGCCACTGGACAGGAAGTTGCGTTGCACATTACACACTCCCCTCTTGACGAGTTCCAATAGAATGAAAACTAGGTCAAGGGATTGGGCAATACTGATCAATTTTCTTCAAAATACAGCCATTATCTTTTTGTCCAGTGGTAGCAGTGTAAAGTGTAAAGGTGTTCCTCTTTCCTTTGTAAAGCCATACATATTGTGTCTGTTCCTTTATTTGTCCTTAGCCATATTTCCTGTACATTCATTCATCCATATAAAACTATACGTTAATGAAAAAGCATAGTTTTGAAATTTAAATTGTAAATTTATTGACAATCATTAATTTTGAGCCTCATTTACCAAGTTGGCCTTTCCAAAGGGAATAGAACCAACTGTCCTGTATAGCCAAATTCTCCTACTATTTCTTGAGAATATATATTGTATTCACACACTAACATCATTGCATTTACATAATAGCTCCTTATATGTGCGGTCTAGAGTCGGGGTTCATGAGATAATAGAGGAAGCTAGGTTGAGATGTTATGGACATGTTATTAGGGTGGAAGGGGAGAGGATTCCAAGAAGATTAATGGATATGAAGTACAGGGAAGAGATCACAATGGAGTAAGCAGTAAGTGTGCAAGTGAGAGGAGGAGAGTGGAAGAGAATGCAGGAAGGACAAAGGGAGATGGAGGCATTTTACTAAACATACCTAGCCACAGGCTGGAAACAGATCATGGTGATGATGATGAGAAGGAACGTAACACCACAGACAGAAAATCCATGATGATATTCATCACAATATAACTCTGCTCCTGGGTCTATTTTCTTCTATCCGCGAGTTGTATTACATCAGGAAAACTGATAAGCAATAAGTTATAAATTACACCATACTTTTTACATTTTATAAGATTCCTGTGTAGAGTTCCAAATTGTTCTGAAAAATTTAGAAATAATTAAATCAAGTTAAATGATAGTTCAGAGTGAATGATACTGATAATGGTTTAAAGTGGAATGATTTAATCTATCACAGACATTTTAACTTACTTTGTTCCATCGATTCTCTTCGCAGGCCTTGTAAATGTCCGCCAAAATATTTTTGTCTGGACAAGACTGAAAGGAAAACAGAAAAACATTGAGGCATTGTTTGATCACGTTATTAATTTTCAAAAGCATATCATAAGTGTACTAAAGTAATACAATATTTATTACTAAGTGAAACACAAACTATTATTCCAAGAAGATAAAACAGTATTCTACTGGAGAGCAGATGGAAAATCAAATTACATAAAATACTGTAATTAGTGCCACTGGTAGAAATTGAAATGAAACCCCCAAGATCAGTGTCAACTACACTAACATTAAATATTTTCTACTATTTCTTACTGTTCTGAATTCTACTAAAGGTTCAAGACGAGGAGGGTGGATTATAAGGTAATGTACTAGCATTTGCCTGGAGCCAAGATATAAAATCCCATCTCAGATGTTGAGCCATAGAAATGTTATGTTGAATTTGTATGTAACAAACCTATTAAAGGTGAAACTGGGCTAATGCTCAACTCTAGATGCTTAATGTATTGTCTATTCATCTGTATATATGCATTAATTCAGGTATAAGTATTGGTTTGTTTCAGGATTAGTCGAATCAAACCATATAAATGATAACCTAAAATATAATGATCAAAGTAATTTATAGTTTTATTTTTATTCTTCATTTAAATAATTCAACATTTATCTTATTTTCTATTGCTTTTAGGGCTGTATTCAAGAACGAAGCTGAGAAGTTGCTTGCTAAGCACAGTGATGTCATAATGCAACATTAGTACTATGATATTTATTGAGTACGGGTGTGTCCGCTGAAGGATTACTTACAGTGGGTGAAAGTAGAAAACTTCTTATATCGTTTTCAAGCTGATCAAAATGGTCTTGGAATATGAGCATGCACCATGGTTCTGAGAAATACTCGTAGAGGTCAGTGATGCCCCCCGATTCAAACCTTGCCACAAAGTTGTTCAACAGTCGCTCATGTTTGCCATACAAGCAGATCATATTATTAACATCAATTTTCTGGAAGCATAAAACAGCCGATTACAGAACCTTGGCCATACATAAGAGTGAGATCTTTGAGAGTAGCTCTAACCGATCCTTAGATTAATAACATGTAAACAAAGTTGGGTTAATTTTATTAGTACACACAATGTTCAACATGTGCTTCTAAAAACTCATCACAGGCTCCCATCATGCAACAGACTATTATACTACTCCCCTTAATGTAATCAAGTCTGCGGGCAAATCACTAACAAGGAAGAGATTCCAGATGTATTCATTCATTCCTATTTTATTCACTTTCACACAAGCAAACACTTTTAATAGTAACTCATTTAATCACATAATATTTATATTTAAGGAAATTGTCTGCCATTATATGCTTTTAATAGTAATTAAAACAAATATAGTTATTAAGAGGAAAATTAATATTTCCAGTGGTATATTAAATACTCTTCAAAGGTTTAAGAGTTTTGATATAGGCAAGGCCAAAAATATAGTCTTTCCATGATGGGGAAACAGGTGAGGTACGAGTGGTCAGTAATTCCTCGGTTCTAACACTCCCACTTATGTGTTAAGTGAGTGTAAAACTAAAAGCAAAAAACACCATTACATTTAAAATTACCATAGAATATTGTTCAAAGATTACTAAGATGAATTGACCTAAAATACAATATTTCAAGCCATGTTTCTCTATTTAAAAGTATTGTGCTACTTACACGCTCCGTGTAGCAAACGATTGTTTCTACTCTTCTGTGGGAGTTGAAGTGAAGTTTGAAGTAAGATGGATGATCGCCCTGGCAGTCACCTGTCACATATATCGTGCCCTTAACAAAAACATACAACCATTTATAAGTACCGGTGACAGTTTGTTTCTGACATTGATAACAACCCCCCTACAAGTGTTCAAGTCTTAATCATAATTCCTGTCCAGTACACTAATAGGGTAGGTATGAGGCGTGGAGGGAGAGTGGGAAACCATTTAGAAAGATTGGCCTCAAAATACTCAACAATCCTGACCTCCACGTCACCAACAAACCAAACTAAACGAGTTTGATGTTTATTCTTGTTAGTTACTGTAAATGGTTTTATTATAAATGTATTTTTTGAGTGAGGTGTCAAAGAAGAGAATTAACGAGCAAAGTGATCTCTCAACCAAACACAGTAAATTATTAGAGTTGGGGAACCAAAAGAAACTCTCACGATCTCTTGGTTCTTACCTTTTTAGCCTCTTCAATTTATAGTTAAATTTGTTATCTAATTATAATCATTATAATAGTCTAGACGAGTAGTTATAATTTGTAAAAGTAAACATGCTATGGTCTAAAATATGGGTGAGACTACTTGGTCGGATATCAGTGTGTGAGTATTTAATAAGGGCATAATTTCGGCATTGTATGTTTGATATTTTATTATATTTACATCTAAATATAACAAGATAAAACTTATTTTTTGTCCTTATATTAAAAATAATGCCATGTCTAGTTCTACCAACAGAAATAAATTAGTGGGAGATTATATAAAAGTGTTTGGTTTAGTAAATATTGTAGTTTGTATATTTAATGAGTTTGTCGAGGTTGACTTAAATTTGCAATATATCTACTTGATTCTGGCAGACCTCAATATGTATTTTGACATTGTGAATGCATTTGCATTTAACTAACAAAACATCGCACAAAGAAGACCAAGATGACTAACTTGTGTATTGTACTGTCGTTAGATAAAATTGATGGTTAATTAGCTAGTTTTTGTTTAGAAATGAAACTAGTTTTTTGCACATACACAATTCAAACAATGTTAATAGAAGCATTTAAATTTTCTTGAAGAAACTATTAATTTACCATCTATATAATTATGATGGTTTTATTGCAACACAGTTAATATTATTAGGATGAATAGCACATCAAATATCTTTTAAAGTTTTGAGAGAGTGTTCTAGTATTCTGCACCGTGTTCCATCCCATACAACATTCTGCACATCTCTGCAATATTTATCACAATATAATTGAAAGGATAGTAATCAAGATACACAGGAGTGCACCAACCCAATAACCCGGGTTCAAAGAATGATAGGAACGTGAACATTTAACATCATCTTTACAAGGTTGAAGTTTTTAGCTTAAGGCAGCTTGTGAGATACAGAAGTATAAATATGCTTATTTTGGACTTATTCACTGATGATCAAAACCTATTTCCTCTTTTCCCCTTTTTTTAATCTCTTCTTTTATGAAGTTGCGTTGCGCATTTCACACTCCTCCCTGATGAATTCCGATAGAATGAAACATAGGTGGAGGGATTGGGCGGTGACGATTGATTTTATTTAAGAGGCAGCCAATACCTATTTGTCCAGTGGCAGCAGTGTAAAGTGTGAACTGTGTTCTTCTTTTCACTGTAAAAGTTGTGTTGTGTTTGTCTCTTTTATAAGTTTTCTATCCACCTCTCCTGTATCTTATCACACACACACGCACACGCACACGCACACGCACGCACACACGCACGCACGCACGCACGCACACACACACACACACACACACACACACACCAGTATTATAACTCTCAACGTTTAAACATAGTTCCCAAGAATGGGTGAGAGGGGGTATAGGGTGTATTCTAGGGATCAGACTGTTTTCTTACTACAGCTGAGTAGCATAGTATTTTAAAGCCTTGGTAAGTAATAATAATAATAATAATAATAATAATAATAATAATATCTAGCACCGCATCTTACTACCCGTTCGGGTTATACGCTTTAAGTACTAATTACACTAATGGATTAGGAATTGGGAAGGTTGAATTAGAGGAAGTGAACCTGCATTTGCATGGAGTGAGAGTTGAAAACCATTTAGGAAAAACCACCCCCAGTTCACCCGACCGAGATTCGAACCTTTATCTCCCATCCTCAGCAGTCGAGCTCCACATGACAAGCACGTTAGCCAACTACGCCACCGAGGTGGGTTTTGGTAAGTAGATTTCACAACTTTTTGTTTAATTTTGATAGGAGAAATAATTCAAAAGTTACTACTATGTTCATTGTTAATTTATCACAGTACCTACTTAAATAAACATTATTATATCGAGTTTTCATAAAAAGTATTGATATCCTCTAATTTTTTTTATGTGAAACACGTGCCAAGCTCTACAACACAAAAATCCTTAAATTTTGTGGGCTTGTAAAGGAGTTAGATGTAAAAGAGTGCCAAGCTCAACTTGCAATGTCTTTCCAAATAACTTCTAATAATAAATAAATAAATTACTGTTACATATAAGCTTATCGAGTGAGTTAACATTTTTATTAATAAAAGGTATGTGCATCTCCAAATATAATTTTCAAAATTACATCAAATGAATATATTCAAGCTGAAAGTGAATTTAACTTAATAGAACATGATGAGCCATCACGTTCTTCACATCGCAACAAGTCATATTATCAACAAGATATGTTTCCAGGGACGAATTTGAGGAACCAAGGACAAGGAAGAGAACTTGTTCACTAACAGTCTAGAACTCCTGATAACTTTGTTGAACCAACTGGTGTGACATCATACGGGCTCAAAGAAAACATTCTTTCCGTTCTGCTGCATGACATAGTACGAGAGGGGACAATAGCGGGTGTTTGAGCTCTGTAGCTTCAACAACATGGATTGTATTGTACTCGCACAGTCCTCTCATGGTGATATGTGTGCAAATCACTCAGCCTCACCAAGGAAGTAATCAAAGCTGACACAAGCATTAGTAGTGCATTCATCCTAACCTTGATTGTGGATTGTGGCTTATTGTGAGTGATCAGACCTGACCACGCTCTAGTCCAATAGCGAGGAAGCCATTTAACAAATGTTCAGCCCCCACTCTGTTAGGTGACTAAAGATACACTTCCACCCTATTTAACAACATTTCTAGGAGGAGCCAATAGTTCCCTGTTCATAGCAAGGATATAAGATTATTAGTATAAAACAACAAACCTAAATATAGGTCTAACATTTTAATGTTTCACTGTTTTTAACAAAAGTTTAAAATCGCTCTTAATTTTAAAAAAAGAGGCAATTTGAGAGTGTTAATCAGAGTATTGACTCACATAGCTCTCCTGTTGGATAATCGCTTGTATTGGAACAATCATGCCAGGTTTCAGCACATGCAAGAAGTTTATCTTCCCTGGAAGCTGACAGTTTACGACCAGAGGCTTGGTGAATGTATGAGGTAAGATGTTATTCAAAGTTTCCCCTCTTCTAGTTGGTTCAACAGTCGGGTCCCATATTTTCAGCATTTCTTGGGCGATCTGGAAATATTGTCATCTTTACTCACACAAACAAATACAATATGGCAAACTGTAGTTTTAGCACAAGAGAACACAAGAGCTGAGCCAATGTGCACGTGTTCCTTTAGAATGGTTTTCAGGTGACTAGGAGGTCAAGATTTGAATCCTGGTTGGTGTCAAAACCTACCTTGCTTACCCCTAACACAGAGTATTTTTATCTTAACACGCCTAATTCAGCCTATGCACCTTGTGTGTGTGTGTGTGTGTGTGTGTGTGTGTGTGTGTGAGAAAGAGAGGAAGGAAAGATTAATAAGTGGAATTGAACATTTATGAGTTTGGACTATAATCAGTCCGAGATAACACAGAATTAAAACATGTTATGAAACATAGATCAGGTTCAATACTTGGGCAACAGAGTAGTTACAAACAGGGCCAGCTGAAGTGACATGACCAACACAACACAGCTTTATGACCCCGAAAAAGCTGCTGTGGGATAGTAAATGTCCCCAATTGTCATTATTCAAAATATTCCCCGTGCCAGAAAATGGTACTTTATCGGTTACCTACAAGTGCGGACTTGTATTCCTCTGTTAAGACTACTTTATTTATAAGCAGTACACAGGGCTGGGCCCAGAAATGGTTGGACTCTGTGGGGTAGTGTGTTTAATCACCGACGAGTGATGGCGTTGGCAGCATGGTGGGGTTCAGACCTTCGGGTCCAGGCTTCTAAGCCCAGAGCCTTGCCATTCGTGTAGTGAGCCGTTTTAGAGCTCCGGTGCTAGCCTGGACAGTTTGTAGTGCATGGGCGTCTCCACTTGTATGCACGAGGATTAGGAGATTACCTTTCCACCCGCGATGGGTGTAATCCCATTTCCCCCCACACAGGAAAGAGTGGTAAATAGCTCCAGATACCACTCTGGATAGGTGGCAGGCACAAGTCCCCAGTGTTGGTTTCACCAGTGAGTGACTGGAAGGTGGGGGAAGAGTTAACTCCCACCTCCTCGGGTATCCGGCCTCAACTGGATCATCCCACCCTTCGGGCTGTGGAGGTTGGAGCTTTTAGGTACCGACTTAGAAACTGCCCTGGGTCACGATGTTCAGGAGTGCAGCTTTTTGATTTACATGCTGGTGTGGCACACATGCACTATTAACACATTACGCATGGTTTCTTTTTGGCTTTGGCAAGAGAAATATGTCACTACCAGATTATCTAGATGTTTAATCTTTGGCTGTGATTGACAAGTATTTTGAAGAGGCTAATCAAGTTGTGATTATTCAATGGAGGCATGTCATTCTGACAAACAATTTCAATTAAGTTTTTGATTTTCATAGGAAGCTGTTTCAGTGGTTATCCTGGGTTTGTTATAAGTTAAGGTTTTGTTTAATACTATATTAAAAGTTAAATTATTTTATAGAGCAGTATTTGCTGGTGTGGACAGTATTTATTTCAGGATGCTTCCAAATTAACATTTGGAAGCCAAACTCTCTAGGCCTAAATGTATAATGTAGTATTGTAAATTGCGTTGCTTTGTTTTTTACTATCCCATAGTTAGTATTAGGATTCTCGTAATAATATAAACATTTTGGGGGACTCTTTTATTTTATTGTTAGTGATAAATATGACTACTTTAAAAGAGAGCTAAAATAATAAACAGAGAGTTAACTGGAATATTTTAAATATGAATTGAATAGCAGCTGATATCCGAATATGGTGAAAATAATAGCTTTAGACTTGTATTTTAGATTGTTTGTGGAGACCCTGAGGACTATACTTATGGCAATATGTACAAAAAAATTTTTTTCACCACTCAAACGCGTTTTATTCTATGAAATGTTACACACCATAAATGTATTAGTATCTATTTTTATTCAATAGCTATAAGGGTAAGAAACTTCAATTTTTACGTTTTCCGAATCTAGTTTTAGGCCACACTTTTTGAAAATTGAAATTTAGTATCTTTAATACTATACCTATTTGATAAAGCTAGGATTTTACCGTAGGTATAAGCATACTCTATATAAATATACTTAAAGTTCCCTTAAAATCAACACAATTCAACATTGTTTATTAATACTAATTCATCTATAAATATTAAATATTAGTATTCATGCGATGTATAGATGTGTATACTTAAGATAAAAATATATTCAGATTTAAATATGCAAAGTTTTACTGAATAACTTGATTTACGTATGCCATAAAAATATGCACTGAAATTCCAAGTTGGCTCACAAGATCAAAACTTGTAGAGAAGTGTAGCTTTGTTGACACAAAAGGGTGATAACCCGCCTCCACAGTTCACACTATACACAGCAGTTACTCCAGCTGTCTTATCACAGAAACCCAAGAAATCTGCAGTCCATGTGAGATTTATGTTTGAACGATCATTCACAAGTTGTCTCTTGAAATAGTTAGCTTCATATTGTAGTGATAATGAATGAACTTTATATTACTGCCAGGGTTATTTCATTATTGAAACATATTGTAGTAATTTTTAGATTTCTATTTTATTTTATTTTATTTGTGATCTCTGTGAACCGTAAAGACACTAAAAAATATATATATAAAAGCTTTGAAACCGAGAATGAGCATAATGTATTATATAGGCAGATAGGCTTTATGTTTATTTTATATGAATTTCAAGTTGTATAATGAAAGTGACAATGACATACCTAAATTATTGATGAGAAAGAAGTTTTTTTATTGCAATCATTTGTTCTTTGCTTGTTCCGGATTGTTCCACCAAAACTTTTGTTTGTTCTGTTTTGATAGGCCCACAAATGATATGCTTCATGGTAACCCCCCCCCCCACACACACACACTTTGGAAAATTTACATTTTTATGGTTGCAATTGTTTGTTCTGGATTGTAGCGCAAAAAGGCTCGTTTGTTCCGCATTTGTTCTTGCACAAATGGGACATGAATTTGTGACACTTCGTTTACTCGTGAAGGGCCAACTTCACGGTAGCCCCTCCACTTTGAAAAATTTATGTATTTACTATTGCATTCGTTTGTTTTGGATTGTCCCACAGAAATTTCATTTGTTCAGTTTTGAAAATATCACAAATGGTATGTTTACATTGGTAGTGCCAACTTTACGATATCTCCCTCCACTTTTGAAAATTGAAATTTTTATGGTTTTGATTGTTTGTTTTTGCATTGTTAAAATTTTTTTCTCTATACGTCCCCAAAATTAACTATACTTTTAACATTTGACATCCATGAATTTGCCCTTATCCCCTTTTAAAAACAATTTTTTTATGATTACAATACTTCTTTCATTTTTAGTTTCGGATTGTTCCGCAAAAAAAAATCAGTTTTTTCCGTTTGATATGCTCACAAATGATATGTTTTCTTTAGACCTCCATGAAGCTGCCTTACGTCCTTTCCCCTTAAAAACATTTAAAAAAAATTTATTATTGCAATCATTTGTTATTCGTTTGTTCCGGAAGGTTCATAAAAAAATATATGCACATTTCGTTTTGGCAGGACAACACAAGATTTATTTACACTAAGAGCGTGGATTGACGCCTTTATGCAACCAAATTCCCCACATGAACACATACAACTTTTAAAAATAAATATTTTATCTTTGCAATCAATAATTAGTTCTTGGTTCATTTTAGATTCATTTTTGCGAAGATTTCGATTTATTTCTTTATAAAGCCTAGATAATTTTTTCTAGTAGTAGCTTTCTCACATTCTTTAGAAACTTGAACATTTTTTGTTTAAAGTTTGTTGTTAGTTTGTTTGAATTCTTAACATGTTTATCTTTATTTTGTTCTAAATTTCTTTTTAAAAAATGTGTTTATTTCATGTTGATAGTTTTAAAATTAATATATTCTTATCACTATCCTAAGCTTCGTTTCCTCAGCTCAACTAGATAAAATATAACAAAATTTGTATTTTTGATTTATAAATTTATTAGTTTGTTGCAGATTATTGTGCATTATATTTTAGTTTGTAAGTACTTAGATCTCTTACAGACACTAATTAAACTAGTGTAACTAGTGATGATGGCCTTTTGTGAGTGCGACCTATATAGTTACACAGCGTCAAGTAAAGAATGTCCCACCCTATGGAAAATATTGTCTTTGATTCGCTCACTATGCACAAAAAAGCAATAAAAAGGCGAAGCCAGTCAGAAATACCAAAACTAGGAAGATCTTGGTCTACAACTGTTTGCATGTCATAAAACTCATTGTAAAGAAAAGTATTTTTATGGCCTCACATCCTATTAAGCTCCAAAATATTGTTCATGTACTTGAGCAGTTGTGATATTACCC